>QLSS01000459.1:0-23655 GCA_024372645.1 Trichomalopsis sarcophagae
TCTTCTTTCATTATTTGATACATATCTATATCCTCAACTTCATATATTAAACTATCAGTATCCGTATACAGGAGTTTGCATTTTTCTCCAACTCGCTTTTTCATATATGAATAATGAAAATCATATACTAATGTTATTGACAAATCTAGAATTGAGAGACCAACGTATATTGGTTTTTTGATTGTAATACTTGTCCTCTTCAGCTGTATGGCAACCAAATTTTCATCGAAGATTGCACAACTGTGAAAATTTGGTAGAGCTATGCGTGCTTCTGCTCTGTATCTGCCTGTAAATTTATTTACTAATCGCACATCTACACGTTTCCGCTCTCGTTCAATACACTTTCCATAGACTGCATTAATTAACAATTTGCAGAAGAGTTTTTCAAACTCATTCTTTGCTTGCTTTCGCTTTTCTGTGTTAAATTCAACATATGGTTTGAGCCACGCCCTCTGCTCAAAACTCAAAATCCTATGCACCTTTTTTAATCGAAGTCCATTATCTAAGACCTGCTTAAGTGCTCGATAATGAATGACATACCTTTTCTTGTCATTCAAAGTCGTGAGAAGTTTCTTCTGCTTTGAACCAGGTGGTGCAAGATGTTCTGCGCAAAAAGGTAAATCCCTATGATCATCATGTATTTCTTCAGGATACTCCAAGTCAACTTCAGCAAAATAGCCTATATCAGAATCTGGTGGTGTATTGAAAAAACTTGGATTTTTCTCATAATCAATCCATTCAAATTTTCCAACTGGTAAAGGCTGTACCATTGCCCATCCATAAAGATTGTTGATATCAAAACATAAGAGAGTCTTTGTTTTCTGATCCTTATCGTATGAAGAACACATATATGGATTATTTGCCTTGGCATATCGATTACAACACTGACTTATTCCACCTCGAATGCCCGATTCGATAAACATTAGCATGTCAATATCTGTAAGAAGCTCCAATTCTACCTTTGTCATTTTTAAAGCTGCTGAAAAAGTTAGTCCAGGAGTCGTATAAAAGTGAGCGGGACATAAATCATAGGCTTTAAGAGATGTTTCTCGAAAACTCTCGAAAACATCAGCCAATAGTAAAACATCAGTTTTCAGATAAAGATCTGAATATTCTCCCACCGTACTAATATTGAACTTATTCCAAACTTGGACAGCATGCTTATAGTCTTCTTCAGCAATTTGAGAATCTGTTAGCTTATTATAAAAATCATTCTTTTCTGGCAATTTTGTAGTCGTCAACTTATCTAATCCATTTACAAAATCATATGGAAATACACCTTTTCGTCGAAGGAGATCTATCTTTTCATCTGTAAGTCCATCTGATCGAAATTCCTTTAATGCTATTGGTACATTTTTCAGATATGATGCAAGCTTTTCCAATGATGAAGGTAGAAAACGCCAAGAATCTATGAATCTAAAACTAATGTTGCAGCCATCCACGTATTTTGTAAAAGAAATATATTTCTCCTTATTGTGAGGTATTAAATTTACTCGTCCTCTCATCAACGTAGAAGTAGCAATCTCCTTTAAAATAAAATGAGTGTCGTAATTGAGGTTATGAAAAACCACATGAATGAATCTTGAATCCTTATAATTCAAATTACAAGAATTGTGAGCTGCACCTCTGAAACTGAAGAAGAAGAAAATCTATCTTAGAATTACAAAATTTCGTTTACTTTATTTCGAATATAATCGAGAAGGAAATCTTACCGCCCTGTGAGATGACAATGGTCTCGTACAGCAAGTTCTTCACTAGTGAATGGTTTCCGACATATATGACAAGTTGATGATCTCCGAAAAGATATTTCCTCTAAATCTGTAAGTCTCATTGGTTTTGGATTCTTGTAGAGTACGTCAATTTTTTCACCAATTGACTTTAATTCTTGAACAAACCATGCTGCAGCTGTCTCTTCTTCTTCATTTTTTCTTCTGTATGATCTATAGCCAGATAAGCTATCATCAAAACTGCATTTTATGAAGTATCCTATGCTGTATGCTTCGTGTAGTTGGAAAGCATTCTCATTCTCAGTAGGATTCAATAAACATTCAAAATCCGCATAAATAACAAAAGGAACCTTTTCACTCTTACTGTAATCTTCGAATTTGAGAATATTATTCTTACAATCAGGTAAATTTATTCGACAATTATTTAAATTTTTACAATCGCTTTCATGAATTTTCAATCTTTCCTCGGTATAAAATATTTGTAAACACCTTTCACAATGGTAAGATTTTAAATGAGTTTTAGACACTTGAGAACTCAAAAGTCGAGACATACTTTTTATCCAAACGTAATGATATTTAGGCATGTCACCTTCATCAGCACGATTATTTTCTTCATGCTCATCTATATAAAAATCTTGAATGATGAGAAGGTTTGCATGTTTTTCCTTCTTCTCTGTCGTAATATGACAAGGTGTTACTTCGAATTTGTGGCCATACTTTCTAAGCATGTATACATTTACTGAAATATTATTCAGTTTTTCAAATTTCGGAATACTTTTAAGTTTTACTGGGAATTCTATACCAGCAAAATTTAATTCATTTTCATGCAATCGATACTGATTAACTCTACTAGCATTTTTGTTACTTGGATATAATGATGAAAGAACAGCATACTTGAAACACTGATCGTCGTTATTATGAACGTTAACACATGCTTTTTTATTTTCAATAAACTTTGGAAGAGGAATATAAGAACTTCCCTTAATTGGAGAATATTTTTTCATATTTATACATAAACTTATAATACTCTTCAGTGTCCAGCCTGAATCCTTTTCTTGAAATTCTTCTAATTGCGAAAGAATGGGCTCTTTAATATTGTCTGTAAACCATTTCTCTAAATCTGTTGACATGTATACTGTAGCACTCTCACTCGTAAAATATTTAATATCTGTCGTTTCTTCACCATTTTTTTGCATTGTAAATTCTGAAATAAAATCCGAATTGATTTTCACCACATTATATTCTTCTAAACATGCTTGTGTCTTATCTTTGAAGAGCTTCAGTGCATCATTAAAAAAACTCAATATATCCACATGCTTTATGTTAACAACCACACCTGTCCTGATTCGATTTTGGAAGGCTGATTGCACATCACGCCACTCAACTCTAGCTTCTGCTTCTTCAGCATGCAGACTACCTCCTCGATGAAGACGATGTTCAAATTCTACTTGCACACACGAAAGATGCGTCAAACAAGTTTGACATTTCTGCTTTTCTCCTCTCGTGAGATTGGATTTAGAAATTTTTTCGTTTAATTCATTAATAGTAGAATTACACATATCTAACCAATAATGAATATCATTGACGCTCATTTGATCCACATTTTGTACAGTATCGCGAAGCACTTGTACAAGACGTTCGATAAGATCAATCAAAGCCATTTTTACTGTTTTTTCACTAGAGTGTCACTAGTAATCTTGCACAAAATTGAGACTGAATTTTTTTTTTTTGCCGACTGCATCAGATGAACTGTGCTCGTCTAAGAGAAATTTCTCTCTTTTAAGGCTGAAATCATCATAAGAAGAGGTGGAAGATCTCGCTGCTGAGGAGAGAGGAGAAAGATTTTCTCGGGAAGGGATGAATTTTCTTCCAATAAGGGGTACACATTTTTCCATCATCCAATCCTAGAAGATTATGAGACTAAGAGGAGGAACATTTTCTAGAGAAGGGATGAATTTTTTTCCTTTTAAACCAACCAAAAATCATCTTTTGAGCCCAACAAATGAGGGCTATGCATTTGTTTTGAGTATCCATTTCTGGAAGAGTGAAAGGCGGAGTTTCATATTATAAAACGAGGATGCTGGAACCTCGCGAGATCACTTCTTGCTAAACTGTCTACAAAGCTGAAAAGATGGAAAGAACACGTGACTACGATTTGTTGTTTAGAAATACTATCCTGCAATGTAATGAAGAAAATGCTTATATCTGCGACATTCAAGGATTTCAGAGAATTGCAGACGATACTTTTATTTTCAAAGAAATAAGTTTCCTTAATTTGAGGAAAACTGCCTTACCGACCGCATATCTTTTCAAACCTCCAATGGCTTGGGAAGAACTGACAGAAGAGGAAAAATGCATGTCTCAATGGTTGGAAAAGAGTCATCATGGAATAGCGTGGAACTCTGGCGATATTCCATATCATCGTCTTTATCGAATCTTGCAGATCTGTACACAAGGATTCGAAAAAATATTCATAAAGGGACAACAGAAAGCCCGATGGATGAAAAATATTTTGCCAAACATGTAAGTTAATTATTTTGAATCGTTTTGATACTTATCTTTAATTTTATCTGATACTTTGCAGATCCATTACAAATGTTGAAGACTTGGGATGTCCACCTCTTGAAGAAATAACTAGTGAAAGCCACTACTTTTGTTTTAACCATGCTCTCTGCATTAGGAGAAAACCTATGTGCGCTATTCATAATGTTGTAGCAATAAGAGCTTGGCTGCTAAATTATTTAGAATCGACATTTGGTCAAGATGAAATAGATAATATTTCTAAAAAAAATAATGTATGTACATGTTTATATTGGAAATAAAGAAAAATAAGATAAAAAAAAAACTATGTTTAAATTCTTTCTTAGCTCTAAAAAATCGCTACCAATTCATAGCTTTATTTTTTTTTAAGAAAGAGGAATCTATATTATCAATAAATAATAATTTTTTTATAAAAGAATAATAATTATTATATTATTAAAAGAAATGTCATTATTTTTTTTTTAATGAAATAACGTTGAACAGAGTGGATTAAAGAGAAAGGAAGAAAAATGTATACGATATTATTTTTATTTATTTATACCTTATTCTATTTTTTCATACATCATCACAAAAAAAATAATAAATTTTTTTACATTACTTTACTTTTTTTGGTTTTTTTTAAATTTTGATACATCGATAGGATCAACTACAAATTCTATATCGATTACTCTCGGAACATTTCTTTGTTGCTGTTGTTGTGGCTGCTGCTGCTGATGTTGTTGCTGCTGCTGTTGTTGTTGCTGCTGCTGCTGCTGCTGCTGTTGCTGCTGCTGTTGTTGCTGCTGCTGCTGCTTTTGTTGTTGCTGCTGCTGCTGCTGTTGCTGTTGCTGCTGCTGCTGCTGTTGCTGCTGCTGCTGCTGTTGCTGCTGTTGTTGTTGCTGCCGCGGTTGCTGCATGCCACTGCTACTGCTTTGTTTTTTCAAACTAAGCAGCCCGCGACTTGACGGCTTCTCAGTTTTTAAATCACCTAAAGAAAAAAAAAAGATTGTAAAATAATTAATTATATAAAAAAAAATTTATTATGAATTAAAAAAAAAACTCACCATCCAATTTTGTTTTTTTTGGAATGGGTTTTAAATTTCTTATGCTCCTCACCGAGTTGCATGACTCGCAACTAGATGAGGTGCTGCTACTGGAGCTCGAACTAGAGCTCGAGGAGGAGCTCGACCTCTTCGAGCTTGTCCTCTTATCCGCCGGACGACTGGGCCTAGTAGCCGCTGATGTGCTAGGTCCAGCTGAAGGCCCCTCTCGGCGGGCAGTACTGGACTGAGAGCTTGGCCTCTCTCGGCGGGCAGTGCTGGACGACGAGCTTGAACTCTCTCGGCTGGGATTGCTGGGTGAAGAGCTGGGTCTCGTTCGGCGGGCAGGGTTGGGCGAAGAGCTTCCTGGCCTAATCCCTTCATATAATTGCTGCATAGCAGCAAGTGGTGGCAGCGATGGCACTAAAAAAAGGAAAAAAAAATTTTTTTTTAATTATTTTTTTTTAATTTTTGAATTATGAAAAAATGAAAATAATTATTTTCTTACGTGTATTTATTGCCTCCATGGCCCAGGAGACATGCTCCAACATCATAAGTAATGTTGGAGCGTTGGCAATTAGCCAACGAATCCTATGTTGCATCGTTCTGATGCTATTCCTACTGCTGCTGCTGCTGCTGCTGCTGCGACTTCCTGTAGTCCTCTTGGCTGACATTTTACTGCAGGTTAAATTTTGAAACCGAAAATTGTACTGACTAACCGTAGCCTACGGTGGGCTATTTATTGCGAAAACAGCAGCTTCCCTTTCCACAGCATTTTTTCTAAAGTCCTGTGATTGGTGTAAAAGTTTTCTCTCCTAATTTTTGAAAAAACACACCTCCTCACAGCTATCGAGGGTGAAAAGCCTTACGATTCGTGAAAAAATTTCCCTCACCAATTTTGAAAAACTAGTGTCCACCTCCTTTTAGTACACTCCCTTTTATTTGGAATCTCGACTGTGAGAATGTGAGATTATCCTCTTCTCATAAGAAAAAATCTTGGAGAAAATCTCACTCTGAATTTATTTAGGAATTCTAAGAAAATTGATGTATATCGGTGCGAAAGGCATATATCTGTGCGTTCCCTACAAAATCCAATCGCTTATCTCTGCAAATGATTTTTAAACAGCAGTGTTGTCTCTGGGAAAGTGAAAGGGATAGTACCTGTGGGATTTGTATGTATAGTCGGCGGTCAATATTTTCTAGCATCGCGTTTCTCAGTCAGAAAACACCTGTGTGCGGGTCTTCGTCCTTATCTGCGTAAGGATCGTATTGGAAATGTGAGGGATAGTACCTATGCAATCTGTCCGCGCAGACGGGGGACTAACTTATCGCAGTCGAAAGGAAAAACACATGTCGCTGGAAGCTGTATACATCTGCGTGGGATAGTTTGTATACGTATCCCAGAATTATCTACGCGAAGTTTGTATAAGGAGCATTTCTCGCATACATTCCGTAAAGTAGAGGAAAACACCTGTGCGCGGGTCTTCGTCCTTATCTGCGTGAGGATCGTATTGGAAATGTGAGGGATAGTACCTATGCAATCTGTCCTCGCAGACGGGGGACTGACTTATCGCAGTTGAAAGGAAAAACACATGTCGCTGGAAGCTGTATACATCGGCGTGGGATAGTTTGTATACGTATCCCAGAATTATCTATGCGAAGTTTGTATAAGGAGCATTTCTCGCATACATTCCGTAAAGTAGAGGAAAACACCTGTACGCGGTCGTCGTCTCTACCTGCGCGAAGGAGGAGGAGCATGAACCCACCACTAAATTTTTTTTCGGGACACGGAGAAGGGAAGATTGGGACTTATACATACTACGGTTACTGGCTCACTTTGAGAGGGGGAAGAATTCTCGGTCGCTAGGGGAGGGAAGGGAGGGATCGACACTCCCTCTATCTAAAAATACACAGCTCGGATTCTGGCTCACTTCGAGAGGGGGAAGAATTCTCGGTCGCTTGGGGAGAAAAGGGAGGGATTGACAATCCCTCCATTTAAAATACACAGCTCGGATTCTGGCTCACACTGAGAGAGGAGGGGGTGAGCCAGAATCCGCATGAGCCAGTATGCCTATAGCCTATCTACTTTAACTGCTTGGACTGGAAACTCTGCTGCTGTGCTGTAGCCAGGCTTATACAGGAAGGTTATATTCAATAGAAAAACACTTGTAGTTGATTGACTTTCACGATTTATTCAAGATAAAGTTCTGTAGGTATCGGGATCGCGACTTAAGCCCGTAGAACTCTTGTCGACAGATAGGAGCGTCGTACAAGAGTCCAGATCGAGTGTATAATTACAACTGGTCGCTCAGCGTATACAGGGGATACTCATTAACCTCGCTGATCTACTTATTAATCTGAGTCGTCAATTTTCGTCTTCGTAACGATTACGCTGATATTGCTTAAATGCAATACGTCACAGGACATCACACCCCCACAACTAGCCGATTGCCCATTAATACAATGGCAACTTTATTGTAATATTACATAAAACTAAAATTAACTAGCGGTTTACAAATAATTTTGATCCTTAAAATTCTAACATATTTTAACAATAATTTTTTTTTTACTTGAAAATTCCAACTTATTTACTTAAAAATTTCAAGAATAGTTTTCTTTTATTAATTATTATTGTTTAAAATCATTAAATGTTTTCATTTTTACTGTTTTGTATTTAAATTACTAAATATGCTGGAATTTTATTTACATATTTAAAAATGTTATAGATATCATTTTACATAACATTCATTAAAAACATCAGTTGATTTTAATACAAATTTACTCTATCAATACATCGTACATGCCTCAAATATCTATAAACTATCAATTTTCATAAAAAATATAAATTTTGTATACCTATGTTGTTGTATACGTATAATAACATTATAGGGATTTTATATAATAGATTTATTTTATAGTGGTGTTAATGAAAATAAAGATATACTAGCCTTAGATTGTGTTTGAATTTTCGGTATTGTTATTTTACGTGTATAGGTATTTGCATGTGGTGAGCGTGAATGAATAGGTTGTGGCATTGGGGCGGATATTGGAGCGGTAACCTTTATTTCTTGTAATTCTGTCTCTTCATAAACTATGTTCTTCTTTTTATTTGTATGAATCTGCTCTTTTATGCTGCTTGTATTTTCCAGTGTTGTCAATAAATGCGTTACTAAACTGAAAATGGCTCGACATAGATGTATTGACTATCAAAAAATCGTGTAACGTGTAGCCTCTAATAATGGTATCGATGAACAGTTTTCCAATATGCAGGATTATAAGTATCATGATAAACACAGATGAAAATGACCCACATGTGATCAGTTTTTCAATAAGCATGTGCCATGTACTTTCGACTAAATTTCTAACTGTATTTTCCGAAAATATATTTTCAGATGTTTTCTCTCCTACCATTTCTCTGGCAATCACATTTAAAAGTGATGCCTTCTCTATTGGAAACATTAATTGCTGTTGTAATTGGTCCAACTCTTTTTGAGAATATACTTCTCTTGTTGCCAGTGTTTCAACAGACTCAAATGGCCATCAAATCTTCGTGTTTGGTTACAAAATATGAGGTGATACTGTTTTAGTTAGTGTTGGTGTGAATTTTATCCACTCCTCCAAAATTCTGTAGTATGTAGGTACTATTGAGTTATAATATACTTGAACTCCCTTCTTCACCAGAATATGCGTTTTTGACGTTGAGAACCAGGTTTCATTTCCTGATAAAATTGATTGTAGCATTCCTTTAGATGCAAAATTTTTACTGTTTTTGGTACACACTTTATCAAATGTACGACTTCTCCTGCAATTCTTGCTATGTATCCAGATTTTTTCATAATAATATAGACAAATTCATTCGGGGAAAGAGAGGCTATGGCTAAAGAATTTTGGATTACCTTTCTTTCAATTTCACATTTTTCCGTTATTAAATTAAAATATAAATTATTTAGCTGCTTCCCTAAATGCTTTTCTACATATACAAATTTCGAATTAACATATGTAAATAAATCTAAGTTTAAGCTATTAATATTACTAATTTTATCGTTTTGAAAATGATACGCATTTAAATAACTACTCTTTTCTATGATTAGTAATTTTGGATGCTCTGTACGTATAAATCCTCTATTACAACGCATAATTTTATCCTTAATAGCTAAAGCAAACGTTACTTCATTTGAATTTAGTGCGTAGACAATTTCATGATTAGTATCGCTAAAATATTTTGTTGCTATCCCTTTGAAAAGAATATCAAAAGAGTTTCTAAGATATTCCCCTTGCGGTAAAATTTCCCAAAAAGTGTGTCCTCTTTCCATACCTATACAATGTTTTTCAGAAAATTTACACACCGTTCCTAAGCTTAATTTTAATTCATCATTTAGACCTTTTCACCAATTTTTAAGTCTATTGCTGGTGATCCAAAAATACATATAAATTTCTTAAGTAATGCGTCAGATGCGGATTCCACCGTTTGATCTGACATAGATGCTATAATTATAAATTTAGTTAGGTGATCCTGTATTGAAAGTACATATTTATTATTATTTTTGGTAACAATAAACGGACCTAATATATCCATACAGTTTTTATCGAAAATTTTAAAGGGTGTATCCGTAATAACCATAGGTTATTTAATTTTTATGCTTTTTATCTTATTTCTCTGGCAATCCTCGCATGCATTTACCCTGTTTTGAATATCTACCTTAAGATATTCCCAACAATACTTATCTTTTATTCTATTATATGTTCTATTTATACCCGAATGTCCTCCTATTTTAGAGTGTAGCATTTCAAATATTTTATCTTTTTGCTTTTCCTCTACATAAACTATATTATTTAGATAGATCACAACCTTTATATTTGTACCTTCAAATATAGTTTTCAAAATTTCCTCAATTTCGACGTCTGATTTTCTTCTCACCTTTTCTGGACTCTTGTCACTAAGCATTTATCCATTTTCGCTGCAGGATTCTTTGATAATGCATCTGCATTTATATTTTGTTTTCCAGCTTTATACACAATTTCATAATCATAATCTGCTAGTTTTAATCTCCATCTCTGAACCCTTTTGTTATTATCCGCAGATTTCAACCATAATAGTGGTCTATGGTCAGTTACAATTATAAATTTATTTCCATAATTAAAATTTTTAAATGTTTTTATAGCATACATAATACCCAGAGCTTCTTTTTCATAGGTTGCATATTTAAGTTCCGCAGGCTTCATTACTCTTGATGCATAAGCTAATGGTCTGTCTTTACCTATCTCCCCTTGAGAAATTACACAACATAAGGGATATTGACTTTCGTCTGTCGTCATTATAAATGGTTTATCGAATTGCGGATATTGCAAGACTGGTGCTGAACATAATGATTCTATGAGTTTATCAAATGCAAATGCTCCAATCCCCACGCAAATGGCCTATCCTTTTGTAGTAATATGGTTAGTGTAATAAACCTTCTATAATAATTTACAAAACCTAAAAACTGTCTAACGTTTTTAACGTTATTGGGAATTAGCAATTTCTTTACTGTTTGTATTTTTTTTTCATCTGATTTTATACCTGCTCACTAACAACATGCCCCAAAAAACACACTTCTGTCTTGCTAAATTCACATTTTTCCGGTTCTAATTTGAGCCCTGCATCTATTAATGCTTGAGCTATTAGATCGAATCTTTACTTTAATTCTTTAATTGTGTCACCATAAATAATGATGTCGTCAATATAATTAAAACCTATTTTATCGATATATTTGACTAAAACTTTATTTGTAACCCGCTGAAAAGTCCGGGCTGAGTTTTTAAGACCGACCGGTAAGACGACAAATTCAAATCTTCCTAATGGATGTAAGCTAAATGCAGTTTTTTATTAAACTTTTTTAATTAAGTCTAAAATTTCATTAATATTGGGAAGTATATATGGATCGGCTATAGTCACCTCATTCAAGGCTCTATAATCTATCACCAATCTATATATTTTCTCTCCTGGAATTAGCTCCTTCTTTGGGACTACTAACAATGGCGCATTGAACGCACTGTTTGTTTCTTTGATTGCGTTCGTTTCTTGTAATTTGCCAATTTCTGTTAAAGTGCGACGTTGCAAACGTCGCAGCCGCGTCGAGACGAGGAATCTCGTTCGATGCGGCCAAGCCCTGAGTGCGCGGAAGAAACAAGCGAGTCGACGTGTTGTTGTCGGCGCCGGCCTGTCCTCAAGTTTGGGGAACAGGCTAGCTAACCGTCATCGTCGGCGCGAAAGTGAGCCTCGTCAGCGCGTGCGCTGATAGGTCCTCCGCATGTCGCGAGCCAATCAGCGGGCGGCGATGCGCGGACTGGCAGCCAATCGGGAGCCGGCAAGAAGCGCGGGCCCGACGAGCACGAGACGAGAGCGAGCGCGAGAACGAGCGGGAAAATTGGAGAGTTCTCTCACGACTGTCGACGGAGCACGTCGACGTTTGTGAGAGTTTAGTGCGTCCTCCTCTGCTTGTCGACCCGAGGTCGACGAATAGAGGAGATTGGGAGAGTCTCCTAAGAGTGTGCGAGAGTGCGCGTGTGTTTCAGGTGCAGCGCGTTGGCACTAGGAAGTGCCAATGCCCGGACGAGCCACCGACCAGCCTGACGAGAGGAAGGAGGCCAGCCAGTTCGCCACCAACATCCAAAGGACCAGAGCAGCCAGCAACATTGGCGTGGGAGAGCCGAAGCCGCCAGCCGCCATCAGGTCCGGGAGGAGTCCCGGAGACAACGACGGGAGCACCGACGGACGTCCACTGGAAGCCGAGAGAAGAGAGCCAGTAAGCGAGAGAGAGAGAGAGAGAGAGAGAGAGAGAGAGAGAGAGAGAGAGAAAGAGCAGTGCGAGGAGACGCGCGTGTGTGCGAGAGAGTGCGAGCGAAAAAACCCTAGCTGCACGGAAGCAGCAGGTTGGGCTTGCCACAAGCGAGAGGCATAGCCCGCACGCGAGAGAGAGAGAGAGAGAGAGAGAGAGAGAGAGAGAGAGAGAGAGAGAGAGAGAGAGAGAGAGAGAGAGGGAGATCACATTGGCCGCGCGGCGACCGACGGGAACCGAGTCGAGCGCGTACGTGTGACGCAAGAGAGAGAGAGAGCCAACCGTCAACAGACTGGATTTGGGCCTGAGGCCTGCCGTCTGCTGCACGAGTGCGGCTCGTGCGTGAGTGCGCCAACATAAGCCCTGCGTTGCTACATTGTGCGCGGGAGGCATCATTGCCACCGCGTTGTAGGGAAGGGCTGGGCGAAATATAAGTGCAATAAAGTGATAACCATTGTGTGATTATTTTCCCTCTCCCTAGCGTTCTCCCAAACGTGACGATCGCGTCAAATCCCACGAAACAAGAAAAATCCTAGCGCATGCGAGGCGTTAGGTGTTGCGCACCTGTGTTGGGTGGCACAGCGTCGCAAAAGTTATTCCCTTAGATTTGTGTGCTAATGGATACTGCTTTACGTATAATGGCTTGTCAGAAGTTAAGTTGATTTCATGTTGTTCTACGTTACATGTACCTAATTTATCGCCCTCTATCCAAAAAACATCCGGATATTGGTTTATTCGCTCTTTTGATTCTTTGGTCGTTTCTTGTACCTCCTTTTTTTAATTGCAATTTCTTTCGCAATATTTCTTTTCGACAAAATCATTAGATGCTACGTGAAAATCAAAATTTTTACCATTTATCGGTAGTTCTACTATTTCTAATGTTTTTATAGAATTATTTGCGATGCCTGATAATAATATTTTTTTATCTAGCAGTTGGGTTCCTATAGGAATTTGTTTGATTTTGTTTTATTATATTTATTTGTGCTCCACTATCGACAAGTAAATTGTATAAATTTTTAGAATAGGGATTTATTATCTCAAAATATTCTAATAAATCATTTAATTTTAAATGATATATTTCTAGTTTGAATTCTTTTTCCTCAAGCAATTGAACCTCCTGCTGATCATGATCTTCATAATTTGTCCTGGTCTTATTCTGAGATACAGTTATCACATTTGTTTTAACTGTGTTTTCTGTATTGCTGAGTGGATTTGTGTTGTAACTTCTCGGCTACTCGGTCCGAGAAGGCTTTATTCGTTTCCCGACTCTTAGCTCTACTGATTTTGTAATCGGAAACATTCTTCTATCATATGGTCAGTCTCCCCCTCGACCACCAGCAGCTCCGAGGCGCCGCCTGCCGGCCGCCACGACGGGTGGCGAAGCAAGAGACGCTCTCGAGCTTCGACGCAGGATCAGAAAGAGTTCGGCTTTCAAGCGAGATAGTCAGTCTAAGCTTTGTAAGAGAGAGATCATCGTATAGCAGCAATAAAGACTTCGTATTTTTGTATTTTACTAATTGACACCTAGTCATTCTACGCACCTTCTCCAAGAGTCCTTGTCCAAGATTAGAGCGCGAAACCTCTCGTTCTAACAAGTATATAGATTTAGCTTGATGTAAGCGGGGTCGTTGGGGTGTCCTGGAAAGGCTGAGTAAAGAGGCGCGTGCGCTCGTCGTCCCACATAGCCGCAGGCGTCTGTGGAGTTCGCTCCTTGGAGAGCGGAGCGATGGAGAGGCCTGCTGTAGGCGGTGAGATTACAGATAGGCAGAAAGAGGCCTAAATGATACAGAAATAAGAGTCCGTTTGGTACGTGCAAAGGACGCTTTTTGTTTAATGTATGCCTCCGATAAAAATTATGGTGTACATATAAAAGAAGCTAGTTTACTTGTACGACGAGCAAAAATAAACCCAGGTGTTTTAGTGGCACACGCTAAAACATTAGCGACAACTGCGAAATATCCTCTGATACGCGTTGAGGTTAAATCATTCAGCATGCATAATGGTATACTCAGCGAATGTTTAAATAATGTAATTCTTGGGCAATTACCGAAAAGACTCATCATAGGATTTGTCAATAATAAAGCTTTTAAGGGCGATAGATTACTAAATCCATTTAACTTTCAAAATTTCGGTATTAATTATTTATCAAGTGCCGGGTAAACCGCTACAGCCAAGCTTCTCGGCAGCTGTGCCTTTTTACTTAGACTATTATCACACTTTTTATTCTGGTACTGGAATACACTTTGCAAATGAGGGAAATGATATCGATAGAACAAAATATCCCGATATGTGTCAAGTTATTTTAGATTATGCGTAACAGTAGGAACCAATAAACGTATCACAGGACTCTGCCTCCTCCCTCTTATTCGTTAAAGTTCTGCGTTGTATGCAGGAGAAAGAGAGGGAGAAACCGCAAAGAAGGGAGAGGGTTTGCCTACACAACTGTTCTCTCAAATAATAACGACTTTTTATCTGGATTTGATTTATTAAGTCAACTTTTACAACGATTAGGTATAGGTCTGCTCGCTTCGAAGTTTTAAAAATCAATGCACCAAAAACAAAACGAAAAACTAAACTTTGTCGTTATTGCCATAGCAACCAGACGATCAAATTTTGGAACGATTCTCTCGCATGGCCTACGTTTACGTAACGTAGTATATTCTACTCAATTAGTAAAATCAAAATGCGGCCCCGATAAAACAATATTCTCGTGCTCGCGACCATCAAAACACCGAGCCCAAGACTAATTCTCATTGCTCCATCGTTTTGAGAGAAAATCGTTCTTGAAATTATAAATTTTATAAAGCATTTTAACAATCAACTAAATTTAGATTAGTATTTTTACCGATTCCCGCGTGTGTTTGATTTATCTTTTTTGCTTCCTCAGAGTGGACTGAGAAATGTAAAGTTTTATGATGTTTACGATTAAATTGATCACAACCCACAGACGTAGTACAATCATCACGCGAATGCTTCTGAGATAAATAATTAAAGCATAATCTATATTTTTTGACAATTTTCCAACGTTCACGCATTGGCTCGCGCAAGTACTGACTACACGCATCGAGCAAATGTTCTTGGTTGCAAACCACGCATTTTATATTCTCCTTCAAACCTTTACTTTCTTAAATTTCACTTGCATTAGTTACCAGTACGATTTCTCGATTTGTTACACGATTAGGTTGAAGCTTTCGATTATAAATATTTTTTGAAATATTCGTATTTTGATGTAACCCAATTATTCCAGCGTCAACAGCAACTTTCGTTTCACAAAACATAAAATCGGCCATGATTTCCAAAGAAGTCTTCTTATTATTTTCTGACTTAGCGAAGTGTGCATAATCATGTAGCATTGAACTCGTAATTTTTCCAAGAACTTCGTTCGTAAAGTCAGAGCTTTTGAAGTAGCCGGTATGATTTAAAGATTTCATATTAGCTACGGCATTTTTTAATTTAGATGAAAATCTATTAGACCGACTTTCCGGAGTCAATAGAAGGAAGCTCTTTGATTGTGCTAACTATTTTCTCTAAAATTACATCTCTAAAAATACAATACAGTACCAAATCGCAACTCTAAAGTTTGTATGATATCAGAAGCAGTTGTAATATATCCCGAATTTTATTAATAACTATTGCAACATTTATTCTTTTGAAACAATACTTTTTAATATTCCGCCACCACAATTAGGCCTCACAGCACCGTTGGTGTCGAAACCGACAAAGGGCGTGACCGCTCTGTTTTATGACTAGGCCCAGAGACGCTGTTAATCTTATTAGTTATCAAAAAATTGTCTAGGTTCCAAATATGGACCTACTACTCAATATATAAGCGTCGATAGCCCTACCATCAGGCAGTCTGTAATCGGCAATAGAGAACGAAACTCTGTCCAACCAAGTTACCTCCGTGACAGTCAGCGTAAAGCGCTATATTAGAAATATCTCCGATTCATCATTATTATTATTATAAACTACGCAAGTGTCATATTTGTTGTGAAACCAATACGTTGTAAAAGAGCCACAAATATAAAAAGTAAATTAGATACAACCAGAGTGTACTTAATTAGTTGAGCATAAGTCCACACCTGAACAATAAGGTAAGAAAATAATTTATAAATATTGTCACGTGTGGATACACGTCACGAGTGTCTAATTACTATAAGAGAGCGAGTAGAAGAGTGCAATGCGGTGGCGGCCGTGGCGCGACGACAGAGCGTCTGCCTTGCAAGCCAGAGGATCTCGGTTCAAGCCCGGGGTCCGTCACTTTTTCGTTGCACTCTTCAATCGTAACAATATAATAAACTTTAGATTATTTCATTTCCATATGAGAAGATCGTTTCCCTCCCTAGTCCTTGTCTTACGTATCAGCCACGCTTCCATGTTCATCCGTGCAACCGCTCGGCACGCGATGAACGATGATTAGCGACGCGAACGCTAATAATTTCTGTTCAATTCTGAACGAATTAGAAGCGAGAACGTCACAGCTATAAATTTTTGGTGACAGCGGTGGGATGCGGTCAGGAAATAATTACTATTGTTATTTGAAATCTACCAAACTAATTGAAAATTACAATTTCTAAGTTTATTGAATTTTTCTTGCAAATACCAAATTTATTGAAACGAAATTGAATAATTAGAATTTAACAAAATTTTATTTTATTGATATTTCCTAAAATACGCGAAGTGAATCATCCTATTCCTTCCCAACCATTGGTTACTCGCCTTGATTAAAAATATTTTTTTTTTAATAGAGTAGTTAGTAAGAATTATATACACACATATACATAATAACTTTTACACTATGCAATTGATATTCATGTGACTATCACACCTTAATCGCAATTAGAACTAAAGCACACGTATATCCGGAGTCGTAAAATTTTTGACGCCTGAAGCATGTGTCGCGCGCCCGCACCACATATATTAAACACACACCGTAAGTCAAGCACCTAGTGTAGGCTAAACGGAAGTTTTTCTTTTGTCGGCCCCAATTGTACGCATCCGCTTATTACACTAATACTTATTGAATTTATTTAGAAATACAGTACTAAAAAAAAAAAAAAAAAAAAAAAAAAAAAAAAAAAAATTATGTAATAAAACGCTTGAGGAATCTTTCATTCAACAATTGCTCCGACACTATCAACCCTTTACAATCGGCATAAGCGTTACAGCAGTTCGAAGCCCGAGACAGCATAAACGTAAAAGCAGTCTGACTCTTGCAAATGTTTGGATTGAATATACCACTAAAATTATTTTAGTTGGAGGTGTAAAGGCAAATGACATGAAATCAAAAGATACCAAAGCAAATAGACTATTGAGAAGATTAGCTAAAGCCCTTGATATCCCGAAACATAAAAGAAGACAGTTTTACCGGAACGTACTCAAAATTAAAGAGGACGAAATAAAATCAATAGCTTCCGACATTAATTGAATTTTCTAATTAAACCAGTTTGAAAAATACACTGACGGCTACACACACAAACACCGTTACACGGAATTAAGACGAAATAAAATTCCAGTTCAGAAAATTTAAATTTCGTGTAATTCGAAGTTTAAATAAGTTTGATTTTGTTGTGCATTTTCCACATATATCCCTAGTAACACATATTTGTGTGAATATTTGCTCAAGAGAGAACCCAATAAAACCAAGCAATCACACCTTTTATTAATTATATTAACTTTGCTTACAATATAGCAACTTTGTTTATTATTATTTGATAAATTGTTCATAAATAATTTTATTACACGAATTTCTTTTGTTGCAAATTTATAATTTATAAACGTATTGTTCCGGACGTAACCGAGGGCTACTAGGGATAAGAGCAAGTGCAGTGTATTTATTCTTTATTAATAATGTATTTTACCTATTAGTAAATTTAGCGAACGTTTCTCCGCCATTTGGCTCTCATATGCGCGAATCGACAAGGCGATTCGTGGCTTCAGGCCAATACGGTTAGGAGTGATTTTATAATCATTCCTAGACTGCCACGACCCCCTCTAGGAGTTTTACTCCGCGGATTTTGAGGGTCACTTTCAGTGCAGAGAGGCTAAAGGGCCGATCTGTGACTGCCAGGCCAGAGAGTCGATTGGCGGGAGGCGTTCGCGCGGGCACATGACTGCGTGTGTATAGCTATAGATATAGAGGAGCGCGCGCACTGCTTCGAGTCCCTTCGGTAGTCCTCGGGAAAGCGTCTTTATTTTAGCGGGCCCGAGTTTTCGGCGGCGTTTAATGAGTAGAGCGTCAGTTCTCGGCGACAACTTGTGAGAGAAGGTCACACCAGGACCGATCGTTAGGAGATTTCAATAAAGTTATAATATCTGATCAACAATGTTTTCACAGTTTATTTTTGAACCTTGATGTAGTCTCGTCCCGTACACGTATAAATAATTAAAATTTAAATTTTCCTTTTCTCCTTTTACTCAAATTCAACTTGCAAGAAAATGAACCTTGCACAGCAAATCAATCAATAAGTACATTTTTTTTTTCTGAATTACTTTAATTACAAATGTGTGCAATACTGTCTGTTCTTTTAATTGCTTGCATTATTATATTTCTTATTAAAATTGGTCTGATTACTTCAATTATAAACCATTTCATTACATAAGCCCTTATTGCGACAACGCATACCCTTCATTTTTAACTTTCGTAAACAATTACAAGCCAATTATACTCAAAAAAATATATTATATAAAACACACGCGAGGTTAGACGTACATAGAGTTTCAAGAATACTTTATTTCAAGAAAGTCTAGAGAATTATACGAAAATGGCTGAACAACAAACCATTGCGAACTTGACATACCACCAAAATATAACGAGCGCTTTGCTGAATACTATGGGAGAAAGCATAGCAGTGCAGCAAGCCCTGATGCATATCCTAATGCATGATAGCAGAAATATGCCATTAAAATCATTCCTACAGGATGTTGAAAATGGTTTAAGCATTTGCCCTGTAGGAATACGCACATCGTTCTTTCGAAGGGTCGTTGCTAAATGTTGCGAAACAGCGAGAGATGCCATTGGACATACTGACATAAATTCAGTGGAAGATTTGAAAAACGTTTTGAAAAAATATTTTGCTCCATAGAAAAACTATTATCACTAATGTGCAGAACTACAGGCAGTAAGGATGAGATGCCAAGAAAACGTGATGGAATACTACGGCCGATTAAAAAAAATAATGGATATTGCAAAAGCATCCTTGAAGGAAAAGTTTACTGAGGAACATGTTCGCACCATGACACTCATGCTGAAGAGAACAGCTCTGGAGTCCTTCAAACGAGGATTATCAGACAAATTACTATATGCTATGAGTGTACAGGAACCGACCACTTTGAACAACGCTTTGAAAATTGCACAACGTATAGAAAGAGATATGTCTGGATCCAACGACCGGAAGGGACACGTCAACATGGCTCGTTCTGATTCAACTGAAAGGCATGTACACTTCAGTTCAAGCAGCCCTCTGCCTTGGAACAGCACTGCAGCCGAGGAGCGGTACTATCATGACGCCTCAGTACCGAGAAATAAATGGAGAAATCAAGAACTACATCAATCTCGGCTGAATGAGGCAACAAAATACAAGGATCAACAAAATAACTCGAATTCGGCTTATAGAAATAATTATCAAAATTGAAGTCCAGTGCATTGATACGCCGATTCAAGAAATTACAACACACCGAATCATTTTAACAAGGTTCAGCCGCCATCGCAGGTGCAATTTCAACATGCTCAGATGCCATTTCCATACGTGCAAGGAGGAGATCCATATCCACCAGTACCATTTGGGATGATGCTACCACCTACCTATACACCTTACTTTTATAGTATGCACTTAAACGAACAGCAGGCCCGACGCACGGATGCAACGTTGAGCCAGCAGAAAGAAGAGCGTCCACCCACGGTCAAATTCTTATCAGCGGAGGAACTTCAAAAGGCTCATCCGGAAGAGCAGCAGCACCATTAGTGATTCTAAATGCACCCGAACTGAACGTACCTACAAAATTCATCATTGACACAGGTGCAGAAGTCAACTTAATTCGCGTATCACTACTTAAACCATGAACAGTAATTGCAGGTCACGAAGCAATGACCATAACATATATCACTAAAGACAGTTTAACTACAGCTGGATCAACAGAATTAACATTTTTTGAGAAACCTATAAAATTTTAAGTGTTTGTAACTGATTTGCCCCTACCTGTCAAAGGCATATTAGGAGTACATTTTCTGAAGACCGAAGCAGCTGAGATATCCTTTCATCACAACGCCTTGATCACAGCTTCACGGCCTATACGTCCTATTAGATTCACCAATTTTAAATACAGAAAACCACGATCAACTACGTATATTCTACAAGCAAGAACAAGAAAGGTAATAAAAATCAACCTGGAACCAACAGAACTACCGACAGGTTATTTACCCAGACTAAAAACACCCGAGAATATTTTTATTGGTGGAAGCTTATTAACAAACAAAGACAATGAATGATACGTAATGGCCATAAATGCATATGAAAGGGATGTAGAAATAGAAATACCAGAACAATGTTTAGAGCCATACACATTTGACGACTCAGAGGATTTCTTTCCATCAGACTACAGTGATGCCGAGCCTGTAGAAGCAGAAGAAAGACTCAACCGAGTCGTTGATGCTCTACTACTCGATAACTTGAATAAAGAAGAAAAACAGCATGTGCTGAATATAATTAAAGATTACCCTCATTTATTTCATCTACCTGGAGATCAACTACCAGCTACAGATGTTTCAATACATTCAATCCCGACTATTGATGAAGTTCCAATAAATATTAAACAATACAAGGAACATCGCGACAACAAGGAAGAAGTCAACACACAAGCACAAAGGTTGTTGAAAAGGGGGATTATTGCACACTCAATGTCACCTTACAACAGCCCAGTACTGATAGTACCCAAGAAGCCTGATTCACACGGACGATCACAGAAGAGAATGGTGATTGATTATCGCAAATTGAATCTGATAATAAAACCCGATGCATATCCAATACCCCAGATTAACGATATTTTGGACCAATTGGGGGAATCAAAATATAATCTTGCTAGCGGATATCATCAGGTGAGAATGGACCCAAAGGACCAACACAAGACGGCATTTAGCACTTTAACAGGACATTATGAATATACAAGAATGCCATTTGGTTTACGTAACGCGCCCTCGACGTTTCAGCGTTTAATAAATTTTAAGAAGACGCCACACTTTCACTGCAACCAGACAAGTGCGAATTTCTCGTTAAGGAAGTACAATATTTGGGACATAATAACCGAATCAGGTGTAAAACCTGATCCAAAGAAGACAAATGCAGTAAAAAACTTTCCAATACCCAAGAACCAGAAAAATATAAGACAATTTTTGGGACTTGCAGGATATTACCGAAGATTCATACAAGAATTCCAAGCCGAGCAAAACCATTGTCTGATTAACTACAAAAAAAATAAAGAATTTATTTGGAGTAAGGAACATCAAGACAGTTTCGAAGACTTAAAAAAAGCTCTTTGTACAGCTCCTATCTTACAATATCGAGATTTTGAAAAACATTTTATATTAATAACTGATGCCAGTGATTATGCAGTTGGTGCAGTGTTAAGCCAAGGAGAAGTTGGACAAGATAGACCAATCGCTTATATGTCTCGCATAATGAAGCCTGCTGAAAGAAATTATACAACTACAGAAAAGGAGTGTTTAGCAGTAATTTACGCTATACTTTATTTTAGACCTTATTTGTGTGGTAGGGAATTCACCTTAATCAGTGATCATGAACGATTGAAATGGATTGATTCAATTAAACCACCCATACAACGATTGATCAGGTGGAGAACACGGCTCAGAGAATATCAGTATACATTTTTATACAAGCCAGGACGACTGAACGTCAACGCAGACGCCCTGTCAAGAAACCCAGTAATGAAAAATGCAGTTGCATTGTCAACGTCATCTTCTGCTAAATTAAAGCAAAAGACGAACCAGGAAACGAATCCAGGTAGAAGATACAGACTCGGTACAACGGAAGTACCACCCCTTAACTCAGACTCCGATGTACCAGGTAACACAATTGCTGAACGCATAGCAGCCCGACGACAAGTAGCACTAAGATCTAAAGCAGCAGCAAGCACCAGTAAAGGAGCTATCTCCAAGACAACTGCAGAAGCAAAGAAAGCTACATTAACCAAGAAAGTTACAACAAATCAGCAAACTATAACACAACCAAGGACAACAAGGAAGACAACAAGTAAGCCGATAATAACCGAAAAAACACTTATTCTGCCGAAACCAAAGGCTACAATTAAGGAGTTCAAAACAAAACCTCCTGACACAAGAGTACAGCCACAGCCATCTACTAGTACCTTCAGCAAAACCCGGTGTAGACCCTTAGTGGATGAAAATGTGTCCAAATCTATACGTCCTACGGAGCTAAGGAAGACAGTGACTTTCTGAGACTCTCATGACACAGAAAGTATGTCGAGAGGAAATCGCGATCTCTCGTCTTGTGCCAATTGTAACAATGTGCGAATCGCAAGATAAGGCGCGCACGCCGTTCCATAGGTTACGGTGGTCAATCTGTAATCGACAGGAGGCTCACTTGGATTGGGAGCCCATACGATTCTTTGATAATCCTGATCCTCTGAGGCAACGCGAATTTGACGAAACATTTTAACAATGTCGGCTGTGAAAACTTATCGATATTTACGCCAATTGAGTAGTATCAAAGCAAGGTCACTTTGAAGAGCCGGTCCCGACATGAGAAAATTATTCAAACTATGTTTATCACGTGTCAGCCTAGAAGCATAAAAAACGACTCGTAATTTTAAACGTAATAGAATAAACTGTAAAACTGCATGGTGCGGCAGATACCATGCCCTGGGATTATCGATTTCTCCTGCAGGCACGCGCGTCATGTGTCCGAGTTGTTCGTACGTACTCATAAACTCGCGATAAGCTTTAGCAAGATTAGAGTCGCGTAGAAAACGATTATACATATGAGAAAGCGATCCTAACGACATACGTCGTGTCTCCGATCCCACTGCCGGAGGATTGGATTTCAAAGGAAGGCGAACTACGTATCGACCGTCAGAGCGGCGCGCATAAGTTTCACGAAAAAGTGTCTCGCACGCCTCGTCTTCCGGCTTTAATTTGTGAGTGGTATCTGGAAATTCTTCGAGATTCCAAAATCTTTGCAATGAGTCGTCAATATTGTTAGCCGAAATGCAGTGCAATGATTGCACTGGAGCGTGAGCAGAGTGCTCCGCCCGCCGTGACGGGCTTGCTTGTACCGATCCCGATAAAATCCATCCGAGCACTGTGTCCTGAGCAATCAGTTTTGAATCAGGAAAACTGCGCACTCCGGACCGCAAAAGTTGACCGTAAATGTCAGCCCCTAAAATCATATCTATCGAATCCCTAATGTAAAATTGCGGATCAGCTAAGTTTATACTCGCATACTGGCCGAGATCGATATCCATGACGTTGCGCGCTGGTAAGTGTGACGTAAGCTGGGAAAGTACGAGGGCTTCCGT
>QLSS01000459.1:23665-85006 GCA_024372645.1 Trichomalopsis sarcophagae
CGACTGCAGCGTAAGCGACGTAACCGAATTAGCTGTACCCGAAGAACTCGCACCGAGTCCCGATAACGAAATCTTGACCGGGCGTTTTGGTAATCCGAGCAGTTGTGCGATTGCTTCTGTAACGAATGTCGCTTCCGAACCCTGGTCTAGCAGCGCGCGTACGCGAGTATGCCTACCGCCCGGTCCTCGAAGAGTAACTTGAGCTGTGGCGAGTATAACTGCGTGCTTTGATTTAGAAATACTAGCAGTTAGCGCGTTTACCTTCTGCGGCGATGCACCATTATTCAGATCGGGTTTTTTATCGGATTCGTTTGATGACTGCGGAAAATTCGCCGGTCGTTTAGAATCGAAATGAAGAAGAGTATGGTGTTTCTCTTGACACGAATTGCAGCGTCCCTTTGAATTACACGCGTTGAATTTATGGTTGCCAAAGCAATTAAAACACAATTTTAAACGTCTTATCTCGGAACGACGCTCATACGGTGACTTAGCCTTAAGTTTATAACATTTCCACAACTGATGCGAACCAGAGCAAAGAGCGCATTTTGCAAGTGATTTAAGGCCCTGCTGCGTGTGAAATACTTTTCGCGAACCGTGATTCTGTTTGACATTAGAGAACGATTTCTTATCAACATTATTTTCGGCCGCAATCATGCTCAGCGTCTGTGAGCGCTTCTCAAGAAAATCTGCGAATTCTGAGAATTTCGGAAATTGATGCAATGGCCCGGGTTCAGCTGTACTTGAGGAAGAGCTTCCTTCTACGCTCGTAATAACAACACGATCCTTTGCGCTCAGCTCCGATTCCCAAAGCTTTCGTGATTCTGAATCTAACTTTTCGGATAATATATGTGTAAACCATATATTCCAATGCTCTACAGGCATTTTTAAATTAGATAAAGCGCGAACGATACGCTGTGCTTCGTCAGCAAACGCGCGTAAATCTACGGCCGATTCCTTTTTCAAAACAGAAATGTTCATGATAGCATTTAAATGATTATTTACTATAAGCCTAGGATTATAGAATCGCTGTTTTAAAGCCTGCCAGGTAGTAAGATAATTCGCGTCCGTAGTAGCGACGTCTTTAACTAAGTCTGCCGCGGTTCCCGTTAGACATAGTTTCAGATAGCTTAACTTGGTAGCATCCGATGCCTTTTTTGAATGTACCAGTGAGATAAAGAGATCAGAAAAACTCTCCCAATCCTCATAAATACCGGAAAACTTAGGAAGATCAAGTTTCGGTAATTTTGCCGTATCCAATTTATCGATTGACGCGTCGTTTTTACCCGGAACTGGAGGAGCAGGTGGATCAACATTGCTCTCAAATTCCGAGAGCCTGGTGAGTAGTTCGTCTAAAAGATCTTCATATAAATTTTGAATTCTAGGGAAAATATTTTCAGTGATGTAAGGGTCAGCCTCAGCATCATCTCTAACAACTATCTCGGAATGAGTCTCACGTGCTTCTGACCAAACACCGCTGAGAGCATCGATACGGGAATCAACAATGTTTTTGTTAAGGGAATCTGGTAGTCTCTCTCTCTCAGACGGGCACTCATGCGTTCTATCTCCGACATACGCGCATTTTGCAATGCAGTAAGCCTTCTAAGAGGTGTAGGCGTCATTATGCTACTTCTTTAATCTATCAATAATAAATTACAACTAATCTACGAATCCAGAAAATCTACTACTATAAGTAATTTAATTAATCTAATAATGTTAGGCTGAATAATTATATAGATTAAAGCGAAGTTAATAAAATAAAGCAAAGAACAATGAGTGCGAATTCTAAGAGAGGAGAGAACCACTGCAAGGTTAAATTTCATTAAACCGTTGGTATCGAGTAGCGTCCGAAACTAAACAACGGAATCATTCCAGTACCTGCGAGTGTAACTTACTCGCCGAATGCTCAATTCCACGATATCGATGACGCGTCTGCACGCGCGTTTCAGATCTAAGCGGCGCTGGGCCGCAAAGGCGCGCAAACACAAAATAACGCCGAAGATAAGCGCGCCGTGGTGGACCTACTTGACACTTAAAGTAATGCGATCTGCTTCTTTGTTCGCAACCTCTTTCTGCTTCAAACTTATAGCTAATCTAAAAATTGGCAAAGATTGCGCAACTTTCTGACGCAATTTACAGAGTACACTTGATATCACACACTTACAATAATTTATAGTATAATAAAGCGAAGTCTCTTACCGCTAAGTTTTGACTTTCTTTGCTAGTTAGTAAATTTTTATAAAAATGAGTTTAAGTTAGAGAAACAAAGAGCTTCGACCACTCATTCCTCACCCGGGGCACCATGAAAACAGTCAAATTACATTTAAGAAGGAAGAGGGGATAGGAATGAGTAGTCGGGTCCTTAAATAAAAAAATGCAGCAATTTCGCGGTTAAGTTAAATATAGAACAGTAACTTGCTTAGGCATAAAAACCCTCACGGTACAGAGGGAAAAGCCTGAGCAAGCTAGTGAAATAGAAATTATTTATTTATTAAATAAGCAGAAATACAAAAGTCAAAACTTATTATCTAATTGAAATTACGCAGTGGATAATCGATCCTTATATTTACAGAGCGCTCGCTTACCTAATATTTCGGGGATCAGCCCCTGTAATAACGCCGCAAATCGCAAATATCGGTGCGCTGTACGCGACGGACCACCCTCTCTTCTGGGTAGATTGTCGGTCAGAAAGTGGAGATATCCCGGGATGGCAACGCCCAGCACGTTACAGGGCCCCGACGTCTCGGGAACGGGTCCAGCCCTCGCTCCGTGAACGGCTTGAGACGACTCGTCGAGTCGTCGAGACCGGGACCTATAGCGAAGATTCGCTATGCGATGACAGCACGCTTGTGTCTCGCCCACACGGAATTACAGGAACTTTATTCACACGAATTATAGAAAAAGGAAGGAATCACACGCGAGTAATTAACTAAAAGCTATAATTCGAATTACAGCGATAGGCACAATAAAATGGCTATAGAGGCTAGGCATCGGATCGCACTACTCTCGATCGATGCCGAAACGAATCTGCCGCTCTCGCGCGCGCTAATCGATCTCAGACCGCAGAAGGGCTTACGCATGCGCTCTTTCTTTTCTTTGCGCGCCATGATTAACGCGTCATCAAGAGGCGCGAGAATCAAACCATGTTAGGTGATACATATATTATGCGGAGACGTATAATACGCGAACACACCGCGAGCACGAGTAAGTGGTTTTCCTAGTTTAATAAAGGAAAAACCACCTACGTCGAGACCATCTTCCTCGTCAGAAAACGAACGAGAAGAACCTTTTAAGGTTATACAAAATAAAAAGGTAAAAACCTCCAGAATCAGCTGAATAAAGTCGATCTAGCAACAATGATTATTGGTGGGACAATGAACAAAATAGGCTGCAAAGTCTATTGAATCGTGGACCAATGGCACGATCAACCTCCACAGACATCAACGACTGGTCAGAGAACGAATCAGGACAAGGCAGTAAAAACTCTAGAAGAGGTTTTCCATCACCAATAAACAGAGAAGACATTGAACCAGCAGACTTAGATACTGACTCGGATGAATCCAACACAGAAACAGACGACAATCCCAACCCAACTCAAAAAGGTGTATCGATTATAATACAACCTGGAATATTTTATCCAGAGTTCTGAAAACAGCCAGATAGTAAGTTGAAGATAAAACTTATAAATCAATCTTTGACCCACAGTAGAGACAACATCCTATACTTCACGTCAGCAGATTGTGAGCTCACGACAGCTGTAAGTAAATTATTGTTGGATCTTAGAAAAATAGATGAAAATGAATTAAAGAAGTCCAAGCCAAAACGAGGACAGATAATGATACTAACACAAAAATACTAACCGCCATGCTCATACAACGTCACTTCGACGAAGTAATTTTAGAATATTTAAGGGATATTTTGACTACATTGGCTGACATCATTGTGGAACACAACATCAAAACTCTTAGAATATCTAAGCATAACGACTTAACCGACAAAATCACCTTTTCCATTTTCCTGGATATTCTCAACGAACGTCTGAAGCATTGTGATTGCACTATTTACATATGCTACGGAACTTGCACTATACCTAGCAAAGATATAAGAAAAAACATAATCTCAGAATATCACGATAGCTTAGTGGGAGGCCATAGAGGAGTAACTAAGACATACAAACGGATTAGAGAAAAGTTTTACTGGAATGGAATTAAATCAGATGTAACTGAATATATTAGAAATTGTCAAAGATGCCAAGAATTGAAATTGGTTCGAGTGATAAACAGAGAACCAATGATTATAACGGATACTCCTATAGAACCATTCGATAAAATCTCGATCGATACAGTCGGACCTCTACCGGCCACCACTGACGGCAACAAAAATATATTAACCATACAAGACAACCTAACAAAATATTTCATAGTGGTACCAATACCGAACACTAAGGCAGAGACGATAGCGGATGCTCTCGCCAGATATGTCATAGCAACCTACGGTGCTCCAAAAGTCATCCTATCAGACAAAGCTCCAGCTCTGATAGGTAAGGTAATGCAAGAATTGTCTCGAATTTTTAAAATCCAGCAAGTCAACACTTCCGGATACCATCCACAGACCAATGGAAGTTTAGAAAGAAATCACTTAGTATTAGTAGAATATATCTGCCAATACCTGAATGAATTCGAAGATTGGGACAAAGTATTACCATTTGCCGTATTTTCTTATAATACAAGTGTACACGAATCGACAAACTTTACACCATATGAGTTAATTTTCGGTAGACCAGCCAGATCTCCTACAGCATTTCCTAATAGCAAAAACGAGACATATACATCCTATATGACTGATTTAATTAATCGCATGAATCATATCAGAAAATTTGCTAGTAAAAATCTGATTGACTCGAAATATAAATCCAAACGATATTACGACAGAAGTGCAAAATCAAGTAATTATGAAATCGGTGATCTCGTTTATGTAATCAAAGAACCAAGAAAAAATAAATTAGATAAAATGTACAAAGGTCCTTACCAAGTAGTTGGCGTTCTCGAACAAAATAATGTGTATTGGAAGATGAAAACTGCAAAAGAATCCTAAAACATATTGATAAAATCAAACCAGCCTATACCAGACTTGATTCTGTTGCAGATGAAACTTGAATTGTTAATTCTATCGACGCTACCAATCGCCGGAACATACGAAACGAAAGGTTACGCTATTCAAGAGATACCACACAATCCTGGAATTTATTATGAAAGAATGGAGGACATTAGATTCACACAAGCAGACTAGAAAATCATCGTATAATTGGACGTAACTAATCTGCATTTTAATGCTTCACATATGAATTAAACACTTCATACAATGAGACTCACTTGTCAAGAACAACAATACTGGTGCATTACTCTCACTACCCGCATAGAATACACCAGTCATGAGATACAAAAGGTCAGTAATATCTACAATAAATAAATGATAAATGAAACAATAAGCGAAATTGAACCATTAGATCCCACGGAAAAACAATTTCCAACAACAATACAGAAACGAAGTGCTCTTCACGGATTTATAGGCAGTTTAAGCAAGAGCCTATTCGGCACTCTGTTAGAAGCCGATGGAGAATATCTGACTGACCAAATTAACCAATTGTTTAAAGGACAACTGAAACTTGCAAAAATCGCAAAAGAAGACGCACACATTGTTAAGCATAAGATTTCGTCCATCGAATCACAGTTTAACGAAACGAGAAAAATTTTGAATGAGACTATCCAAGAATATCGCATGAATGCAAGAAAACTGAATGACCTCGACGACATATGACACAGAAGTAATTTTACCCGCGTTTACACACATTTTATATCCGAAATGGAAGCCGCCCTTAGTTTATACGAAGATACCTACCAAACTCTCCTTGATACGGTACAAGCAGTCAGAAGAGCTCACCTCCATCCATCTCTTATTGCAACGGAGAGATTACAAACAGTTATAGATAAGTAAATTATAGATCTACACCCCGAGTATGAATTTTCGAATTGAATAATAGAATTGATAAATTAACGGAAATTTCGTCAGTAAAATTAGGATTTAGAAATAACAAATTTTTACTTGAAGCAACAATACCGATGCTTACCAAATTCAGTAATGAAATGTATAAAATGCATCCAGTGCCAATTTTATAACAACATGAAGAACACAGAGCATCAGCCTTCATTGTCCCACAAGCAACTTACATCGTTTTAAGTCACGACAGGCAACCGCAATATGAAGCAGATGAAGACATAGCATGCGAATATTTATTTTTGAATCATCCATACAAGGAAAATCTAAAAAGATGTACAATAAATTATTTGCCAAAACGAATGTATCACTGGGTATACTTAGAGTCAATAGATGCATGGCTATACTCCTTACCCGTCCAAACCGACGTAAAAATCCTATATCTAGGAGAAAAACAGGAAATATTCCAAACAAAAGGAATAGTGATCCTGAAAATTCAACCTCGTTGCTCAGCAAAATAAGACCACACAACGTTGACTGGCATAAGGAATTTAGGGATCAGTGAAGAATTCATATATAGCCCGAAAATATCCTTGAACATCACAGAAATAGATCACTCATTTTTTTACAAATTAAAAAAAATCAATCACACATTATACATTCCGACAATTAACCCTAAAAACAATTTGGTTTTACGACTAACACTAGATAACATAAATATAACAATTTCATTGACCACCAAGACTACCATACTAAACACTCATATCTTACATACGGATTCATTGGATCAACAACACTACTAACAATATTCATAATAATTATTCTAGTATCGCTATGTGCAATATGTATGCACGGGCTCGCACTAGCAGACCACAGTCGTATATCGATGAAACAGATGATACACAAGAAGTACCGTAAAAAAAAAAAAAAAAAAAAAAGAATTGAGTGGACATGTTACACATACGTTACACATCGCATATCACACACCGCTTTATTGCCGCACTAACCAAATTTTTGTTTCGCTTGCGAAAAATATCGACTTGGAACTAATAAGGATCAACAAAACAGAAATAGATATGCAAATCCAACATATTTTATTAAAATGCACTAGATTTCAGAGGCAATGCAGAACGATAATTTCAAAAATTAATTATATCACTGAAAAGCTGGCACTGGCGACCGAACTTATTAATCAAATAAACAAAGCTGATTATAATGCACAAATGCACAATCCAAGATATTTTCCTCATTTGCACAATATGAAGTTATAAATACCTACTCCATCATACAGCTAATGGTGTCATGGTGCAAGAAGATAAATTAAAAAAGTCACAACAACAAGTCGGACATGCCTATAACATCACTATGGCATATAATACTCCAGAGGAATTCGAAAATCTAAGCCCAGTTTGGAGTGTAACAACAAAACTACTCGTAGATTCCTACATAAAATTGTACCGAGAAGTATTGAATATAAAGGAAACAGCAAAAAACAGAATAATCAGCAAGTTTTTGTTGCCTGAAGACTTATTGAAAGGATTAAAAATTCAGATAAAATACGAAAGGCCACATCTAGAATTGCCACAAGTCGATATTCACTCAGAAAACCTCAACAATTTAATCAATGTCAACACCAAAATTAATCAAGGAATTGAATTGACAATAACTATACCGTTATATTCTAATGAAAGTCAACAATTATACAGAATGATTCCAGTAGAAGTACCTGTTGGGATCAGGTTGGGTGAGTCTTATAAATAAAATAGAAGCACAAAGAATGTCTCTTTTAAAATACGTTTATTATAGCAAAACACCACTGCGGGGCAAGAAATACGTGCGCTCTCGAGGAGTGCCGGCGACGGACTACTGCGGTGAGCCGAGCGACGCAGCTCGACGAGCTCGCGCATGCGCGCAGAGGGGAGAGTCCCAAGTGGACCTATCTGTTATCTAGAACAGTACCACAAACGGAGAATACAATTAACTATACAGGCAATGCAGAACGATAAATTCAAAAATACTATTAACTAAGGATTAACTAAGGAAATTATAGCAAAATGAGAAGAAATGGGTAAGCATGCAGTTTATAGCCAAGAAGAAATAAATAAATGCATGATAGCGGATCAAGATTACTACTGCGATGTGGAAACATTGATCAAAAAAACTCGATCGTGTAAACTAAATATAGTAACAGATAATAAAAACATCAATTGGGATAATTGCAATATAAAAATTACACACGGAATTACAAACCCTTGGGCCCAGATAAAAACCCCAGGAGATTGGTTATTCACATTCAATAACGAAGTACTAGTACGTATAGAATGCGGAAACTACCCAAAAGAAGATTTATTGTTAAAAGGATATGGTTTATTAGGCATGGATTCAAATTGTCGCTTTTCAAGAGATCAAGAGATTATTCCAAGGCCAAATAAGCAAAGTATTCTTAACACCATTTTCTTCTCTGGCTTAAATTTAAAAATAAAGGACCGTCAATAATCAGCAGTAAAAATATCAAATTTTACAATATTTACAATAATCGTATTTGCCGTTTTACAATTTTATTAACATATAATACGGAATAATAACCTCTCCGGATTTTGAGGGCTGTTAGCTCATTCTAGTATTTGAGAAAGTAACAGTCGACAGCTAAAATGTATTTTATCATTGATATCCAAGCTTTTCAGGATAAAGAAGGGTTATTTGTACCCAAGGAGATTGCTGTAATTGCAGTTGACCGTTATTTTATCACTAATTAGATTGTGAAACCACCGTGTGATTACAACGAATTATCCAAGGGAATAATTTCGACTAATTCTTATTTTTCGTGTTATCATCACGGTATAGAATGGTACAATGGTGAGGCCGTGTTGGAGGACATTTACCCGTCGTTACGCTATATTGCCAGAGAAGCACACATAATTTACACACGTGGCTATCAGAAAGCTAATCTACTAGAGCGTATTTTGGGAAGACAGATTACAAACCTTGAAGAATACAGCTGTTCATCCTTTAGAAACTTATCAAGTATGGACGATCATATTTGCATGTATGTACAGAGGAAAATCTGAACACCCTACGTGTGCATTGGCTTACACATTCTGAGTGTGCTCATGGTTGAGAAAGGCCTTATACGGTCACGGCGTAATCGACATGAACGAGCAGAGAAAGAAGAAGAAGAGCCCAATTGAAAAACCTCCTCGAAGAGCACTCGTGGATGGTGCTACATCATCGTCGTCGTCGTCATCGTCATCAGGGTCGTCTGTAGCATCTCGTAAAATCAGTGTCAACTTCAACAACAACAACAAAATCAGCAAAATTACTACTTCAGTTACTGCCACACCTGCCGAGGTTATTGAATCTTGTTTTGCTGTTATTGTTGAAAAAGAAGGAGCTGCTGTGGTAGTGGGGCAAATAGAAAAAAAAGAGAGGGAGAAGTAGAAGAAGAGCCCTACTACTCGAAACCTTACGATGAACTCACTACAGATTCAGCAGGCATTGAGGGGCATATCAGCACAGTTCGTCGGAGTCTTCCCAGCAGACCGGTTACCCAGGGTGTGGACAAGAGTGGTCGCCATTATTGCTAATACTTAAGAACATCATCTACCTGGTGCTCACTGGATAGCAATTTTTGTCGACAAAAACGGTCATGGCGTTTATTTCGTTTATTTCGATTCCGACGGTATACAACCAACCGTATCACATTGACGGATTGCGACGAAATTGTACACTATTCACGTGGTCTACAAGTCGGTTGCAGAGTTTCGATTCCGATGTATGCGGCAATTATTGAGTGGATTTTTTGTATTTTATATGTCACTATAATTGTGCTATCGATTTTTCTAAATTATTTTCTGGCGACACAGTGAGTAACGACAAATTATCCATAGTAATTTTACAAAAAATTATGAAAAGTATGAAAAAGAAAAAATTTAAAAGTGTATCAAACTCATGTTATTTTTGCATTCAATCTTGTAAATCCGAATCCTGTAAGAAAAAGAAAAGAATCTGACTTTTGTTAATTTACATTACTATGTATTGAAAATTTATGAGTGAATTATATAACCGCATTTATTCTAGATTTAAGAATTTCTCATGTACTACGGATATTTTTTAACAATAAACTGATTTAATAAATTTTTTTCAAAAGAAAAAATTATAGTTGTGTTTCAAATAATTTTTACGTGAAATACGTATGTTTATTTATTTCCTCCTCCTCCTCCTCCGTCTTAAATTTTATTAATATTCTTGTCAAGTAAAAGGTTAAAAGACAGAAAGAGAAAAACAACTTTGATAGATTTTTCGTTTACTTTTATTATTATTATTTTTATATGAAATTTATATATTATTAAAGCAAAGTATCTGATGGCCAGATTGGATGATGCATTCCGGTGAGATCATTCATGGCTGTGTCAAATACAACAAGCATTACATTCACATGAACCATACCCTCCACCTTCCTTGCCCACACTGCTCAGAAATACGTAAGCTGAATTGTTGAATAATCCTTTTTGTGTAAAAATGCATCTTAGAATACGGTTTATGGTGACCATAAGAAATATTTCAGCAGAACAAGTTGACCAGTGGAGACTATTTATCGATATGGGCATGACGAAACCAAGTCCAGCTAAAATTGCTCGTGGAGGTAAGGCAAGAATTGGGCTTCTAGCAGATAAATGCCACTTTCCTCGCTTGACTCAATCAGAGTCACACATGTACCATTATCTATTAGTCGACATCGTTGCGGGCATCCTTCTTTTGTTACTCCTCCTAACCATCTTCCCATTATTTTCACTGCATTTATCGTGTTTCCCTAAATTGAAAAAAAAAAAAAATTCTATTACTATGTCATCGTAAAAAATAAATGTGAATTCCTCATTCTTCTTCTTCTTTTTCTTACCTTCAACTCGTGGAGTTTTCCTTGTGTAACACTGGTGAAGCAGATTTTTCCATTGAAATTGTAAAACTTTCTTCACATAAATACAACAACTGTGTACTATAATAATTTAACATTTCTGCCTCCAATTTGACGTACGCGGCATCTTCTTTTATTAATTGTATATGGAAACAAGACGGTGTTTGAAACGCAGACACTCTTATTTCATGAACTGTATGAATGAAAGGATCTATATCCCGTGCAAGAACTCCACGAGGATTCATGATGCAGGAGTGGCTACCTCTACAAATTGTCTACGTATGACAGATTTTACTAGAGCAAAAAGAAAATTTGGTTTCTCTCTCTCTCTCTCTCTCTCTCTCTAAGCTAAGGGAGTATCACCCATCTTCATGGGGGTTATGTATCGCCCTCCTCACTCACCCTTTATCCTGCAACGGTCAAGTAGACACGTACTGGCAGAGTGGGGAGCCCGAGCAGCAGCAGACGTACCTGGGCTTCTACCGCAGGCGCCTACTCGCGGGGTACATCACTGACCACTCGCTCTATATTGAGTAGCTCGTGTGTGTGCGTGTATCGACGCGCTAAGTCTGCGCGTTTATGTAAATTCGTTTCTCGCGCATCATGCTATCTCCTTCTACGCTCGTGTATCTACGGCTTGCTTGCAGCTCGAGTTCTCCTGCGCGAGCAGAACGACTCAACTCTCCAAACTAGAAACATCACTTTCAGCAACAGCCAACTACTAAGCAATATGTTGTAAGTGATTTCGTAGCAGACAACAGGCGCACATCTGCAGCAATGCCGAGAAGCCTGGCTCTAATTTTTATTCCACGTGTAATATTTTATATCATTTTTTTTACTACTAATCCGTGCACCCGGGGATATTCCTTGAGAACTGATCCGGGGAGTTTTCACCTAGTATTGGTGAAGACTCACTACACAATCCTAACACATTAACTATCCCTCCGACGAGTTGTAAAAGTACAGCCAAGCGCTGTCCGACTGGTCTGGCTACGTCGACCCCCAGTCGGTTTTCTCATGGACGCATTCCTCCATTAATTCTTATAGTAAACCCGCACATAACACAGTGTATAACGCATCCATAAAAACCACGCGCTCATTCATTATATTGTGTCATGTGCATTTACGCATCTCTATCGCGTTATTTTTCTTTGTTTTCAATCGAAACATATTAAACGCCGGTTTGTAGTCAAATACTCTCGTTAACAACTAAATATCAATTTGTATCTTGTTTATCCTAGAAGACCTGTTCGAAAGCCAAGAACACGCTTGTGTCATAGGCAAGGCCAAACAAGTGAGCCATTAGTACACGTAATTTCCATCGCTACTGTATATTATTCAACTATCTCGCGTATTTCGCTCGCTAGTAATTAAACTTTGTATGTCATTGGAAATTCAACACGAACTATATTCTACATATTCAACAATTAATTTGCATAGATTTATCTATTTAATTTTACTATTCAAATTAAATTTTACTTTTCTTAAACACCATTTTCTTATGTAATTAATAAATTTAGCAGAATAATTTTCCATTATTTAAATAGATAAATAAAGATTCACGTTTACAAACATTCTTACAGCTATTTCATCGAATATACTGTGTATTCTAAAATATCAAGTGTTACGTTATTTCACTTCGCATATATTCTGCTTGTTGTGTGTGAATTAAATTAAGTGAATAAAGGGTCCATGCCACAACTATATTATCGCATAAATAATACGTTACATATTATTTCAACCCATCCTGCTACGACCGCTCAGTACCTTATGAACCCTAAATTCAATAATAAACACTACATTATTTCATATTGATTTTATATTTTCCTTCAAAGTTTGCCATTAATTATTATCAATTCTGATCAACAAACAATTTATAACATAATAATTCTATGCCGTAACTTTAAACCAATAGTCCTTTTAATTATTATTAAGTTGACAAAAAGGCAAACTATTGAATAATCTCGCAATCCTGGGATCCAATTTCATTGAACAACTAACAACACTTATGCACAACTACTTCACGAAGGTCATCATGGGTCACTTTAATGCCGATCAGCTTTCCTCATCTGAAGACGGAATTTCACCAGGGCCTTCATCGATGAAAACTCCCTCACTTCTGTGCCATATGGTGCAACCTATTAGTGACAGGACTCTGACACCTGGCTTGACCTATGCTTAATTGATGAGTAAGATCACCTGCTCTCATACTGGAAGATAGACACTCCTTTCATCAACGGAATGACCTTATCACGGCCACAATCGACGTACAAATTCCACGCCACGTACCTGCTACATACTCTTACAGAAACTACAAAGGAATCTGTGCTGAGAAGCTAAGGGAAGTCGTTAGCGCATGTGACTGGTTATTCTTCACCACGCCATCACCTGATGCATTACCATTCTTAACACTCACATCACGAACGCCATAAATCATCTCGCCCCATTAAATACTGTGACACCTGGACGTAAACGTCACCCGTGATTCACTGCGGCTCTTTGTGACCTTCTAACTGAAAGGAACAGACTCTACAATCGCTTTCGCAGAAGTCGTTTACCTTGGGATCTAAACTTCTATAGAATCACAAGGGACGACCTCAACAGGTTGAGGAAGCCAGGCTGAATTACTACTATTCACGCTTGTCTACCTTGATCGACGTGGCAGGAGATCTGGAAAGAGCTTGAAAATCTTGGTATTACTACCTCAGAATTGCCTTCACTTGCTCGGTTCTCTTCAGATGCTTTCAACAAACACTTTAGTTCCATCTCAAATGACCCTCAAGCTATCTGTTGAGGAGTATCTGCGAACCCTGGAGAGTCTGGACCTCCCTGAACACTTTATATTCAGGGCTGTCATGGAGTCGGATGTGTCGGCTGCAGTATCAGACTTTAACACCCAGGCCAGGGGAAGCGATGGCATCCCACAAGTTGTAATCTCCAAAGCACTGCCAATACTCGCTCCTTTAGTTTGTCAAATTTTCAACCTGTCTCTGAACGAGGCACGCTTTCCTTCAGCCTGAAAATCATCGATCGTAAGAGTACTAAACAAAGTTATCTCTCCAACAGCTGTAACTGACTACCGTCCAATCTCTCTACTCTGTTTCCTGTCCAAGGCGTTAGAGCGGCTGGTGCAAACTGGCGCTGACCACAGCACGCAGTCTGGCTTAATTAAGCTGACTGATGATGTCAGGCTTGGGATAGACAGGAAGAAGGTCACTCTGCTACTTCTATTTGATTTTGGCAAGACGTTTGATACTGTTTGTCACGTCAGGTCACTAGGAAAGCTATCCTCTTTCGGCTTTTCCAAGTAGGTTATCTGCTGGCTTGCATCATACCTCACGGGAAGAGAACAGGCCGTCACTGGTGACAGCAACGAACTCTCAACCTTTTACCAACAAACACCGGTGTTCCACAGGCGTCAGTTTTAGGCCCCATGTTGTTCGCGTTGTACATCAATGATATTGGCTCTTGCCTAGATTCAGGTGTATCCCATCTAATCTACGCGGATGACCTGCAGATCTACAGCCAATGCCACCTCGAGTAGCTTGATTCCTGTTCTGTCAGGATGAGTGCTAACGCCGAGTGGATAATGGGCTGGGCTGCATCAAATTGACTTAAACGTAATGTCCTTAAGACTAAGGCAATCGTCCTGGGTTCCCCCTACTATATAAATGCTCTACCTATTACTGCTAACACCTATATAAATATAGGGGGAGCCCGGGCCGACTACGAATCATTGGTGCGCAATCTGAAGTTGGTGCTAGACTCCAAACTTACGAGGAAATAGCACGTTACACAAATTTGTAAAGGTGCTCACTCTTTAATGTACCGTCTCTATTTTTTTTTTTTTTTTTTTTTTTTTTTTTTTTGAAAGAGCACTAACCTTAGGTTGCGCCAACACTTGGTGCAAGCACTCCTATTTTCCATCATCCATTACTGTTCACTGGCTTACTGCTACTTGACAGAGGAACTTGACTTGAGGCTGCAGAGGCTTATCAACACGGGGATCCTGGGACGGATTAAGGGAGGTCTAAAGAGGGCTGCAGCCCCGGGCTTCATACTTGGGGGGGGGGGGGGGGGGGGCCCTCATCTACTCAAAAGAATAGAAAGTTTTACTTTTATATTATTGTTGAAAATGAATGATCAAGCAGGGTTTTAGCTTCTCAAGGTGAATATATTTATTAATACAAAAAGGAACAAGAAATTAATACAAGTATGGCAGCGTAGTCAGATGTCAGTGAAGCGTTCGACTGGACAACTGCTCGCTTGCTCGATTCGGTTAGAACTAACTGCTATCCTCCGCTGAGGGTATTCCAATACCTCAGTGACGCGGTCCTACGGCTGATTGCAAGAGGGACGCTACCAATATCCAAGTATGCGACGACGCGGTCGAAGCGTGAGCGGACGGACCTTTCTTAATAGCCCCCGCCGCTCACCTGGGTATCATAAAGAGCGCGCACTCAGCGAAGTGCGCGCTCCTTCTTAATCCCTAATTGCTGTATTTGTCGCACGTACTTTTCGTAGGCACAAACAGACCGCGTCTCCGAGAAGCTTATAACTATATAATCAGCAGATGTTGCCGAGTTCGGCGACGGACTCGGCACGGCTCTGTTCTTGAGTTTTCCCAGCTACGATAAAACAAGAACTGAATATTTCAAAATACTAAAACTAAGTTTTAACTAAAACTCCAACAATTATTTTTTCCCTGTTTTTCTGAACAAAGTACAAGTCGAGGCCTAGTAAGATATTTTTATTTTGGGTCAGCCTCTTAATTCTCGAACTGTTGATATGATTCTTAGAGCAGCAAAACTCAATCGCCGTTTTGACGTAGAAGTAGTATATAAAAGTATGAGTAACATATTCGTTATCTTTTCAAAAACACAATTTGTTTATATGCGGTCCGCCTCGCAGCGCGCTCAGTGGCATAGCAGGCCAAACAAACGAAAAGCTTGTCGGCTCGTGATCAGCGCTGCAACACGATATGAGCGCGTTTGGTAGCGCGTTCTAACTGAGCATCGCTTCTTTCCAATATTGTTATTCGCGGAAAAACAGATGACAACAAACGTCTTGAGGGGGGGTTACTTTTTAGTCAGTTCATGCGTAGACTGCGAACCAGTCAGTCCTCAGGGTTCGCGTTGAATATATTACACCTTACAGCTAAATACTATTAAAAAAGCGACTCAAGCGAAGCAATAATAGAAAAATAATATAATTGACGTGTAGTTCTGTGTAGTATGTGAAGTTCTGTGCAAGAATGTCTAAAAGATTTGAAAGCGGAGCTTTTAAAAGAAAAGCAAAAAAAGCAAAGGAAGATTTTGAAGGAAAAATTCCTAAACTAACTTCATTTTTTCAAACTACTTCTACTGATAGAAATGCAGCGAGTCAGGTAGAAGATTCAGAAAAATCTATTCAATTAGAAAGTGCTGAAGAAATAGGAATTCGACCTCAGAATGACGCAATAAACGATGTTTTTAAAAATGATCGGGGTACGTGTTTGCAAAAAAATGTTGATACTTGTATAGCGAGCGAAAATGACAAAACATCCGAAAATGTCAAAACTTCTGTGAGGTCCAAAATGATTGATGAAGGTACTTATAAAAATTAACGTCATAAATAATAATCGTGGAATTAATTTCTTTTTCGATAACTTTTGAAGTTTATTTTTTTTTTAGATGTTTTGCATAAAGATCCTGCTTTGTGGCCTACTTATTTGAATAGCAATGCTTTGGAAAGAAAAAAATATTTAGATCAGGGATACTTATTTTTTCAGAATAAAAATTCAAATTTTAAGTCTTCAAAACGAGAGTACACAAAACAAAATATATTTTTTAATCTTACTTACTTTCAACGAAAACTAAACAATGGCGAAGTATGTGAACGAAAGTGGTTACTTTTTTCGGAATCTACGGGAAGTATTTATTGCTACGTATGTAAATTATTTTCAAATGATTACAATTACATCTTTGTTAAGAATGGTTTTTCCGATTAGAAAAAAATAGATGAAACCATCTGCAGTCATGAAAACAGTAATGAACATAATAGATCTATGATCAATTGGAAAAATTATTTAAATGAAAATACAAATTTAGATAAATCTTTAGCACACTCGATAGATTCTGAAGTAAATTATTGGACCAAAATTTTAAAGAGAGTACTAGTAGCTGTTAAATTTTTGGCAGAAAGAGGACTCGCATTTCGCGGAACCAATGAAGTATTTGGTTCTCCAAATAATGGTAACTATCTCGGTTTGTTAGAAGTAATTGCCAAATTCGATCCGTTTTTAAGTGAACATATTAAATTGTACGGTAACAAAGGTCGAGGGCATGTTTCGTATTTATCGAAAACGATATGTGAAGAATTTATCAGATGTCACGAGAAATAATAAAACAAATTAAAATTGAAATTAAAGAAGCTAAGTATTGGGGAATTATTGTCGATTCAATCCCAGATATTTCGCATGTAGATCAGTTATCAGTAATATTCAGGTATTATAGAAAAGGGCATGTTTATGAGCGTTTTTTTTTTGTTTTCTTCAGATTAAAAGTCATGTAGGGCAATCATTAGCAACAGACATATTGCAATTACTTGATCAGCAAGAGATCGATATCAATAACTGTCGTGCACAAACTTACGATAATGCCAGTAATATGTCTGATAAATATTCTGGTTTACAAGCATGCTTGAGAGAGAAAAGTCCGTTAGCTTTTTACGTACCGTGTGTTGGACACTCCTTGAATTTAGTTGGAGAATGCTCAGTTTCTGAATGCATAAGTGCAATCAACTTTTTTGGTATATTACAACGTTTGTATGCGTTTTTCAGTGCTTTAACTCATAGATGGGATATTTTAGTAAAACAAAAAAAATTAAAGCTAACAAGTTTATCCAAAACTCGCTGGTCTTGTAAAGCAGACGCTTCAAATGATCTTGTGAAATATTACGATGGTGTTTGTGCAACACTTAATCAACTAGAAAATCAAAAGTCTGACACTAGACATGAAGCGGCATCCTTGCATAATAATATAACAAAACTGGAGAATATATTTATGGCGGTTTTTTGGAATCGAATTCTTAGTCGCTTTAATATTACTAGTAAATTTCTACAAAAAGTAGAGGTGGACTTAAGTACAGCCAATGACATGCTAGCCTCACTAATTATTTTTGTACACGGAAAAATTTTTCGAAGTCTCAGCCCTTCTATACTATTCATGCCGTCCTGATCTCTATCGATCGTATGTATTTATAGCTATATTAGTTTTATAGCATACCAAAACTTAGATGTTCTGAACTCTAGTATTTTCGGAGTATTCGCAATTCGAAATCGAATACTTTCAACTCCATTTTCCGCATTCCCCGATTCAGAGAGTTTCGGCATTCCAACGATACAAGCATGAGCGTCGGCCGCTTCGACTTTCGGCATCTGAGAGTACGAAGGATTGGATTGCCGCGGTGAGTGTCTCTTGTTGTGCGCGGTGTAATAACAATCGACAGTCGACACGCAGCGCTCCAAGCTTCGTAGTCTGAGGCTACGAAGCGTTGAGCCCCTGCGATACGGAAACTTTCGGAGTCCCCACTATTCCAATTTGACTGATAATGATTCCATTTTCGCGTCCTAATATGCACGAAAATATATGAGTATCTACAGTGCGATTTCGGAGTTTAATCATTCGTATTTAGGGGACAAACCACTTTTAAATTTCGAAAAAATGGATTTTTTTATTGCTTATTTTGACAGGAAATGTTCCGTAGAATACGCTCCTGAAACCCGTTTATTATAAAAAAATTTTCCCGCAAAGTTATAAGCAAAATAGTAAAACAAAATTTTTATCGTTTTTTCGTAAAATTGCGTATTTTTCATTTTTTGTCTAATACGACTAGTAATTTTTATTTTTAGTTTTATAAATTCAATCTGAATAAAATTTTCATTGTAAATGTTGAAAATACTATTTTTTTACCGTAGTATATATGTATATTATGCTCCGCGTACACGTTTTAGTTAATAAATTTGAGCGTACTGATAAGATTTTTTTGCTTTATTTTCGATATAAATTTCTAGTTTTGCTTCTTATATAAGGCTCCGATTAAAACGTAGGGACATTTATTTGAATTCAAATATCGCGCGCCTGCGCGCCACCTGTGGGTAGGTTAGAATCGCATGTATCGGTGAAGGACAGAGAGCGACCTTTCTGCTGTTCTGCTAGCAGACAGCAAATATTTCAAAACACAGCTGATATAGTCCTGGGATGTGTTTTACACTGACTAAACACAGCTGATGTTTTAATACACAAAAAAAGCTGATATTTTTCAAAAGTGTGTTTAAATTAATCTAAGTAGTGTTTGTAGTGTTTTGGGGGTTATAGCTTATAGCTTATAACCCTAAAAAGTAAAAATAGGTGAAGTGTTAGTCTAAAAGCAGAGCAGTGAATTTATTTAAACAAGTGTGAAGTTTAGTGATTTGAAAAATATGTGTAATAATCGAGATGCCAACGGAAGGTTTGCGAGTACCGATCAAGACAAGAAGTACGTAAGAGGCCAAGAAGATTTCTAGGACTAACGAGTGAGGATGAACCTGCCAACAAGTCAAGACCTTCAAGGAAGATACAAACTCCAGCAGCGGAAAGAACCTCTGAGGTCAGGAATAGATTGATTGATATCAACATTCTATTTCCTGCTCTCGAGGAACTTTTGATTTGCAAACAATGCCATAGTCAAGTTAAACTTGGCGAATAAAGCTTGAGGATAAGGATTCAAGTTTAAGTTGCATGCATTAAGCGTGGCCAGCTGGCAGCTATCAACTTATGAAGAAAAGTTGGCGTCAAGAACCATGCTTATGGAAGAACAACAGAAGAGCAGTGGTTCCTTGTTGGGCGCTTGGACTTGGACACGCAGTGTGTGGCAAAGTTGCCAAGGACACCATGAAGACTGCAGTGAGAGAAGAAAAAGCTGCTACGGAGACTGGAGCACCCAGATCGAACATTTGGAGGTTAGACTGGTAATTTTCCACCAGTTTCAACTTGGAGGTTCAACACAGTAACCAAGAAAAAAGATAAGTATAAAGTGTTATGATTATCAAGGATAAAATATCCTTTTTATCAAATTTTTATAAAATTCATGAAATGCCTTTTTTTGTTTGCAGGTAAGAAAAGCCGTATAGAACCAAGAGGTATTAGTGAATATACCTCATAATTGCTGAGAATCAAGGTCTATGTGTGTGGAACATAGAAAACTTGACCCCAAAGGATTTGGTAAGCACTAATTTAAGTTACACTTTCAACAATTTTTATAAATTTAAACTTGATTTTCTCTAAATGTTGTTTTTACTGATTTCAGCTCAATGTCCGTAAGATTCCAAGTGAACGGATGGATCTTTTGGGCTGAAACTCAAGGAGGATACTTTGTGCACCTGTAGTTCTGGTATGAATGCAAGGATTTTAATTTGAATGTTAAGAAATTGTTTTACACACAAATAGGTGCTAAAATAATCGAAAAAAATATAAAAAGTCAGTTTTTTCATGGCCAAATCATTTCTAAACATTCAAATCAAAATCCCTGCATTCATACCAAAACTACAAGTGTACAAAGTATCCTCCTTGAGTTTCAGCCCAAAAGATCCATCCGTTCACTTGGAATCTTACGGACAGTGAAAAAGTTCACAAATTCTTGCACCGAGTGCCACAATGGGCCAGCAGGAATAATGAAGGTTTCAGCATGATAAAATTGAAGGTATTTAGTGTAAATATAACATAAAAAATTTTTAAATAATATTATTAAAATTTATGAATTTTTCTTTGTGTTCTTTTTTTTCAGGGTTTAAAGGTGGTTTGTCCCCTTTAGATGGGATAGAGTACAATACTTCTCGAGTTTCTGTAGTTATGAAAGTATCAACCGCTGAGACTTCGAAAAATTTTTCCGTGTACAAGATTTACGAAATAAATTTTCAACCTTGGAAAATGAAGCGAAAAACCTCAGTGAGTTTGTAAATCAAGATTACTCGGATTCGATTAAGAGAACGATTACCAGAAAATTGCGGGATTCTAAAACACAAGTTGAATCCGTTCATGGATCAGATAAATTTAGGACTCAAACGTTTTATGTGATTATAGACAAATTAATAACTGAATTAAACAAACGCAGTGAAGCCTATAATTACATCATCAATTTGTACTCGGTACCGCTGATTAGCAAGCCATTGCACCATGCCGCCGCCCGCCGCCGTCTGAGAGATGCTATTATTTTATAGGATTTAAGGGTTTGAGTAAATAAAATAGGATATAATTTTTATTTTTATTTTTTATTCATGTATATAACCATAATGTACAGAATATCGATGAATAACAAATTGTCTTTTTTTTCAAAACAGCGCGACATTTTTTCGTTTGCTTAAAACTAATAATGTCATTGACTGACGTTCGACCTATATGGAAATTCCTAACATATATACAATTATTCGTGCCCCGATCTTCATTTACCTCCTCCTCCTCTGCGTCTATAATATCGAATTCGTGATTTTCCATCATCTCTAAAACAGAGTCGAAATTTATTTTTTGACTATTCTCATAATTAAGTCGGTTGCCCTTTACTTTACACGTGTCAAAGGTTTCGCCGTTGGGTGCACGCACTCTATAGACGTTAAATTTCGGACCACCCGAAACAAAGGTCTCGATGTAAGAGCCTTTTCCGTACTCTTCCAGTTCATCCGTTAATTGGCCTAGCAGAGACCCGATTTCTGGTTCGTACTCATCACGCTCACCCTTTGATACCTATACGGAATCGGTATCATAATACAGTACCCGCTCGCCTAGATTTTCGAGATATTCATATAATTTTAAACGTCCTTGCGCAGACGTGTAAACGGCTATCATTACATTCGTATTTCGCGCCGAAGTAGCTACTTCTGTTTTTAACTTACTGGCTGCATATATTACATTCTCGTTAACTAAAACTATTCTACCAACTTCCTTTCCAGGGCTATTTAATAATTGTAAAAACTGCTCACTCGAATTAATTATTTCGGTGTTTGGCAAATTACCTCGTTGTTCAAATTTCCCCTATAAACTATTTAAACATAATTTTGCAACCGAACGCATGCCCGAACTTTTCTCTATTTTTTGAGGATCTCAATCTATACCCTCCTTTTTTTATAATAGGCGATGTAAGCCTCTTTACTAGCATCATCCGCGCAATTACGTGGCCAGCCCGAGCTTTCCTGTTTTAATTTTAAAAATAAGTTAATGTAATCGGTAAACAATGCGCATGTCGTGTCGTCTTAATTACCGGCTTTAGGGTCGTACTGCGTTATCTCGTATTGCCAGATAACACTAATATTTAAAATTGAATAACCGAGTTGTAAACTTTTTTTAATCTCGTCTGATACCCATGTACCGCTTAAGGCGCAAGCTTCCAACGTTACGTGTGTACATGGGCGGCGGTAGAATTTAAGGCAATTTTTCGCTAAATTTGCGATAACCCGCGGTAGGCATAAATTATCGTTAATTTTAATAGTCAAAATTGATAGACGGTTTAACGCGTCAACTAACTTTGACTCCTGCAGACCATTACCACCGCGTGGTAAGTCTGAATAAGTCACATTAACGCGGAGAGTCTCGTCTATAAAAATGATTCGTTACTGTTGTGTTAGCATAAAATTGCAAGAAAAATGCGTAGATGTGTAATGGCGTTGAGTATAGAAAAATTGGGAGAAAGCGTTAGAGTAGCGATTAAGCTTACGGGAAAAACCAAATCCGCCGATCGCCATCGGAGACACGTTTTAGTTTTATTATAGGGTCGTTTATGATAGGACATTTTAGGACAGGCGTGGGTCTGTAGCAATCGGTACTCGGACCTCGGTCTATACCTGCAATAAAGGTAGCGGCTAAGGGTGTAGTGGGAGGAAAAGTGACGCCGCATCCACGTGCGACAGCCAAAAATATCGACAGTGTTGAACGAGCATCAAAGCGAGTAAGATCGACGATTGACTGGAGTAATTGTAACGCTCGATGTCTCTAAATGTATAAGTTCTTCTTCCTTTTTTCGTCTTGAATAATAAATCTAAATATACACATAGCATAACCTATTTTCTCGAGTCTTAAACAAATTGATAAAACAGTTACTCTGTGTAACGCTACCTATACGGTTCCAATGATCGTTAAAGTCAAAATCGCGGATCATTCGCACTGGAAACCATGCGTCGCCTCGAGCAAATCTATCACTATTTACTGTAACACCGATTAAAATATTTTCATTTAAATCCGTTACAAAATATCGATACATTTATAATAAAGCCGAACGCAGGTAAACAATCGGGTTATCGATATTCGGCGTTATTCTAAAACCGAATTTTGCGTCGCAAGCCGCGGTGAAAAAATTACGAGCACGACGAGTACTCTCATTTAAAATAACGACTTTTTTAAATCACCCATATCTATTCCTCTGTTACGTCCTGACTACTAAATAATTTATAATAATCAAAACGTACTGAATGGTGTAGTGGCAAGGCTCTAATATTCAAAACTAGTTAGTACGCGCCTAACACTCTCACTGTGTTAGTTAATAAATATACGTAACACCTCTGCCTACTTGGTAATGAGGATCTAGTTGTATTGGTGCTGGAGGTGATGCTGGAGGTGATGTTGACGGTGATTATGATGATGATGATGATGATGATGATGATGATGATGATGATGGAGGTGATGCTGGAGTGGCATGGCTGGGTGAGTTGGACTCGTCATCGCTGACGTTGAAGATGTCCATATCTTTTTTGAAAATATACAAGAATTTTTTTTTTAGTTTAATGTATTTCAGTTATTATAATACTATAAATAAATTTATTACAGAATATCGTTGACAAATTTTCTTTTTTTTTTTATTCATTTATATAAATTACAGACCTTGAACGTCGAGGCATGTTATCTGTGAAGGACCTGCAGCAGCAGCAACGGCATTAGCAGCCGCTGCCTCGAGCTAAACAATACTGTCATCTGGCACCAATTGCGAGTCGAATATGATGCTCAAGCCTTCTTCGTCACTTATGTCCTCGTAAAGAGCAGCCTGTGATTGTGCCTGCGATTCTAGTCTTGCATTGAGGATATCAGCGTACGCAGCTGACCTCTTCTCGAACATCTCGGTAGCCTCAGACATCACCGCTTCAAGGATGACAATTCCAAGGTCAGGAAAAGTCGGTTGATCGGACAGGATGATTACATCCTTATCATCCTCGAACCAGCTCTTCATTTTTTCTATAGAGCGGGTAGCACCGGCCTATTTGTCGTGGTCGTGCGTGGCTAATAGTACATTGTACAAGGAGCGAAAATGGACTTTTCCAAGCGAGGATGATGTCTGAGCACGAGTCTGGAAAAGCACATTCACCCCTCGTTGTTCGCCGTGCTTTTTATAATAAGTGTATAAGGAAGACCATTTTTGTCGCCTATGAAGTGGATCGAGAATGGAGTTTTTCAATTATTTTGAATTATAATTAATATGTGTATGCTAATATTTTTTTGTTAAAGCTTTTTAAATTTAGTAAATCAAAATTACAATAAACTGAAAATTTTGAAAATTTTAATATTTTTGAAATTGTTTCGACAGTTTTTAACGATTTAAAACTTTAGTAAGGAGATGAACAAAAAAAAATGACCGATTTCCGATGCTCCTATTATTGTAGGCTCGTTCTACCTATATAGGAGGCGAAAATGGATTAATTGATACATGTATTGTGATCAGGGACTCTCGCTTTTTGTGTGACGCGCGGAAAACCCGCCTATAAACTGGGCCGAAAATGGTCTTTTTTATGCACGTGTTATAAAAACACTTTTTCTGTGATTTTCAGCAAGCTACACTCGCTTGCTTGTTTCACACACTTTTGCAACTTTTTTGTACAAACAATCTCTTCACGTCATGATTGTTGTCCACTAAATAGTGAACGAGATACCACACAATTTTTCGGAGAGACATTTTTAGTCTTAGACACAGAACGTAGTTTGCACTGCGCAAGCGAAAGTCAGACTGACCACTAGAATTTCCCGAGATCTCATCCACCCTCGAAAAAATTTTCTTCCTTAGTGTACAATAGTTGACATTTTTTTTTTTTTCATTTTTTTCCACAATACAGGTGCATCAGTGCCCTTTTTTACATAATACAGGGATGCCCTGAGTATCTCTTCTTCTGGACTTGTGGCTCACTTACGCTACCACCACCAGTCTAGCGGCAAGTCAGGTCATCCCTTGTATTGGGCCGCACGCCCCCCCCCCCCCCCACCCTCTACTCTGAACCGTTTACCACCACCACCAGTAGCCGCGATTTTCTCGCAGTTACACCAAACCGCTATAAAAAAAGGGTACACTTGACCGTGAGTATCCATACACAGTCTACCTCTCGCTCTATCCTATTACTCGATCTTTGTGGATTTTTTTTTTCATTGACGTCCTAACTGGAATAACTCTCGATTTTTTTACACGATAAAGTTTACAATATTTTCTGTAATTAAAATGCTCAAAAAATATAAATAAAAAATTTATTTACATAATTTTGCTTTTAAAAATTGTTAACCTTCACCATCCTCTTCACAACTACCCGATTATTTAAAAAATGTTCTATTGAACATTTTTTAAATAATCAATTTAATTTTTAAAAAATGTTCAATAAAACATTTTTTAAAAATTAAATTAAACTTAAAAAATGTTCTATTGAACATTTTTTTAATTTGATTTAATTTTTAAATAAACTATATATATTGACTATATACGTCAATCTTTAATACGAAAATTCATTTTAACAAAGCTTGTAATATAAAAGAAAACTTCAGTTTTATTTCTCTGAGAAGAGACTTTTTCTTGTAGCTTTCCTCCAAATCGCACGAAATTTCACCTTGTTAAAATAAAAGGTCGATCCCTCTACACATCCTGTAGGAAAATAATTCTGCAGCTCATTGCTTTAACGCCACTTACATAGCTCGGTATGCTAAAAAAAAAGGGTCAATGCCCATGTCGTAGCTAGCCAACAGATAAACGCACTTATTGTCCTTTTCATTGTGCAAATGACCTCCTGTAGCACAGGTCTGATCCCTACACTCACACGGGCCCTGCAGTACCCCCCGCTGGGGACGCGCCACCGCACGTGCTTTACCTCTCCTACCTGTCTGTCTGAGCTTGCCCCTCCACAATGATCGGGGGTTTCTGCGAAACGAAACCCAGAGAGGGGTAAGCTCGGGCGAGCGCTTAAAAGGGCAGCGCGACACGCGCTCGACTCGCTTGACCTCTGTTGCTGAAAAAAAGGTAATCGTCGTTGTAATATTTCTCATTCATTAGATTTGTGATTTCTACAACACCGCTTTTTCCTCAAACCCCAACATTGTCCTTTACACGTAGCCGCGAAAGTTTAACAAAAGACGGAAAAAGGAAAAAAGTTAGCTTAAACGACTTGTTAGAAGCCGGACCCGATTTGTTGAAATCTTTGCTCGATATATTAATTTGTTTTAGACAGTACAAAGTAGCCATGAAAGCCGATATCTCCGACATGTTTTTACGCGTTAAAGTGATAGAGAACGATCAAGGAGCACAAAGATTTTTGTGGCGCGGAGAACGCGATTTATATAAAAAACGTAAATGCTCGACAGTACGCGGAAGGTCACCCGGACGCGAGTTAAAGCATCGTTCATGACAGTTGTATGGACGATTTCTTAACGAGTAGAAGCACAGAAACCGAAGCCGTGAGACTAATCCGTGACGTTATCATAATAAATTCCAAGGATAATTTTGAAATGGATGTCTGGGCCAGCAATGATCCGAAGATCGTACAAAAAGCTAGAAATACGAACAACCGATAGGCAGTTCGGAGATGAGATTCTGCCATTTGGGAGGAGAAAGAGTTTTAGGCTTATTTTGGGATCTACAGGCAGACGTGTTGCGATTTAACGTAGAATTCGTTAAATTTTTTAATCGGTTTTTGAATTTAGGTCGTACGGGTCGCTTCGATGAGGACTGGCAACGATTGAGTGTATCCACCTTCTAATTTGATAGGCTCGAAACAGTGCGCAAAAATTTGTATTGTTCTCGAATTTCTTGATACCGTGGGTGGTGTACAGCAAAACGTTAGGGAATTGCATAGAGAGTTCGTCAAACAAAGGCTCACTAAAATCTTCTAAATTGATGATTCGTCGAGCCACTACTTTTTCCAAAAACTTGGCTCTTGCCTGGCCACGCAAGTATATACGGCGCGCGTCTTTCACCAAGTTGCACAGATTACGACGCAGATTCTTGAACGAGATATCTCTGTAGTGCCACTCTAAACCGTGTACATCGAGAGTGCAGTAATTATTCGTCTGCTGCATATCCACAGGTAATTCGGTAAAACTGCACGGCGCGGGAATGATCCAATACGGCTCTGGAGAGATAAAACTCCGACTTCTTTGAAAATAAATTTTTTATTTATATACCAAAAGCCTTGAATATCGATAACGTAGTCCGTCATGATGACGATGATGCTATTCCTGCTCGAGTACGTTAGGTGCTGGCTTTTTTGAGTGGAAGACTAACTGCAGGCTGTCAGCGCGCTTGCCTTATGAAGCACAAATCAAAATTTTTTTTTTTTTTTTTGATGTGCTGCGATTGAGTGTGCGTGCTCATCAAGCGCTAAAATCCGTTATGATTTGGAGGTTAGAGTTGATTTCCAGAACGTTGTCGTACTCTGCGTAAACGATACAGTTGATAGCAGTGAGAAGAGCCGTCTCATATCTCACCTCTATGCGTATGCTACCCGAGCGCACGAGATTCCAATGTGTGGCACAGTGTGCCGATAAATCAGGAGTGAGATCGAAGGCCGTCAAAAAATTGCCTTTGTAATAGTTGTAGCGATTGATGCCAAAACCTTCGTTGAGAAAATGCACGCCTGTGCCCGTGTAAAGAGTTTGAAAAGCGTCAATGTAGAGTTTGTCGAGACCCGTGAAACGTGGCTGCAAAGGTTTGCTTGGAATTTGTACACCGTCGACGTAGAGAGAAATATAATTTATAGAGAAGTGTTGAAAATTAAAAGGGTTTAACGCGCGGTTTCCGTTGAATGCTTTGTTCTCCACAAAGCCCAAGATTATTCTCTTCGGCAGCTGACCGTGTATAACGTTGTCGATCGAATCGCCCAATATTCCCGAGTGAAGAGTAAACGACTTAACTTCGACTCTCGTTATGGGATATTTAGCCGTGGTTTTCGATAACGCTTGCGCATGAGCCAGTAAAACTCCAGGACTGATTTTTACTCTGCGAACTATGAGTGTAGCTTCTTTGATGCTGAGTTTGAATTTTCCATCGGCTGTCGCGTCCATCAGACAAAAAGCATCCTTACTCCTCACTAGACGTACGCGCATTTCTACGCCATTAATCAGCATTTTATCCTGATTAAAGAGGTCGTGATGCAAATGTCCAATCATGTCAAAGTATCGTCGATTCTGTGTCAAATATTTGCGATTTTCCAGCCCTTTGTTCACGATAATAGGTGCTGTGGCAGTGCTCACCGCATTAGCTGGTGAATCGAAACCGCCGCTCGTGTCATCGTACCACAGACTCGCTGTAAGATGTGACTCTTTAGCAGCCGGAGCGTAGTTGAGAAGCATCTCGATGTACGCTCTGTAAGGATAGGCGTTATTAGGCGGCAAAACAATTTTCTGATTGAAAAAAACGTCAATCTGATTGAACATTGAATGCATGAAATTGTTGATCGGTCCGACTTTAAGGTCTTCGGTCGTTGCCGTAGCCTCGTCAGCGGGTACGATTTTAGCTTGAACATAAAGCATAGTGTGAGCCAGATCAAAGTAATGCTCGCTACCTGCCGGCACGACGAATTCCAATGGTGCTTCGACATCGTCGCTAAGAGACGACACAGGCTTATAATGCAGAAAGCTGCTGCTTTCAATTGACGTTTGAGTGGCTGGTAGCGTGAAAAGATCCAGCTCGCTGGACATGCATTCCGTCGAGTGAGAATGTAAAAATGCCATTTTTACCCCAAACTAAATACGCCTAGGACCAAAAATATCCGTAACACTTCTCAAACTCTGCTGCTGAGTACTTCTCTTTTTAGGCCTCTTCTTCGTTTTTCGCGTGACTCTCTTCTTCCGTCCTGACGTATGTTGTTTGCGTTTTTTGCTAGAGCCGATTGTACTCGATGTACGCGTCTTTCTCAACTGACGCCTTCGATGCATTGCGCGTGATTTATAACCAGAACCTTTCATCATTTCTGCTATCTTTTCACCGGCTTTTCTCTTCAATTTTTGTCCAGACTCTTTAGTACTATATTTGAACGCCTAGTTGAAATTCGTGCCGTTGTTTGCAACGTCGTCCAACACGTTGATGCCTGTGCGCACAGCCTCCCCACAGCTCTGGCACCGGAAGCGATGTACGGAAGAATTTTGCGAAATAAACCTCCGAGCCATGCACCTACACCTCGTCCGCGCTGATACGTTGAACCGGAATAGACGTGTCTCACTCCTCCACCGCCTACTTGCTCGTCGTAGTAGCGTATGTAGTGACTCATCGTGACATAGCGTTGCTCTCTCTCGTCCTCTCTCTAGCGATTACGTTTAAAGTGAAACGTAACCGTCAGCGTTCCATATTCGAATGGTATTCGCACTCCGTGCTGATCCCTTATATCTATGACGATCGAGCGAAAACTGTGATGTAAAAGTGGAATATAGTGAGCAGGTGCAAAATGTCTCACGATATTACTGCCAAATTTGTACTTTGCACTGTCCACGGAAACTATACGCAGTAGAGCAGCTTGAGTGTCGCCGACAGTGTGTGGCTCGCATACATCCGTGTACACGTAGAGCTGATCGGGTATAGCTCGGGAAAGCGATGCTGGTCTGTTTCCTAGCGCGACTACACTGCCCATTGACGATGTGACAAAGGTGCCGTTTTTTCGCTGAGTTTCGGAATCTTCGAAACTGAAAATACGGCAAATTTTTTCGTTAAACGTTATCTGATGCTGATCATCGCAGGCACACTTGCGCTGTAGCATGTAGTAGCCCTTTTGAAAGGGTGCAACTTCGAGACGCAGATGATCGTGAAAGGCTGCTGATTTATTTATTTCGTTGGTTAGTTGCTCGATCTTGTCGTAAATACCGTGCGGAAAAAAATGCATTTCCTGCTTTGCCTTTTTCGACTGTTTAAACGTGTAAAAGGCGTCCGATTCTTGAATGTGCACGACAGTGCTCGGCACGTGAATTTCGACGAGCACAACGGACCAATTCCCGCTGAGTCTGAGCTCGCGCGAGAGCTGCGTTGTAAAGCAGCTGGTGGCGTTTTCGTTATAGTACGCCATACTGCTGTTGCTAGGCAGAACTAGGTAAAAATCGTTCTGGTCCATTTTAAAATTTTTTGTACTTCAGAGGCTTTGATCCACGAGTTGAATTTGTCCGGATAGCCAGCCCACTTGACGAGTAGCTGCTTCTTCGAGCCACGACCCTTTGTACGAATTACGCGTTCTATTTTGAATTGCTCAGCAGCGTCCGACATGCGTTTCGTGCCAAAGTGAGCGAGCTCCTCGAGATAGAAAAAGCCGTCAATCTCCTAACCGTTCAAATCTTCCAGGATAAACGTTGGTAACTGCTGTCTGTTGGATATGCGCTTAATCTTGAAAACTTCCTCGCTAAAATTTTTTTCGTATCCCTTCTCGAAAGTATTTTTTGTGCGACTAATGCGTACGTAAGATCCGGGCTTGTATTTATTGATTACGCCTGACGCCATCTTTTCGCAATTCTTGTAAGTCGATTGCAGACGAGCTCTTTTCGCTAAATTTTCTCGCGCTTTTGCAGCATTGTAGATGCTCACGTCACAGGGTCGCATCTTTGTACCGCTGTGTTGCGTATGATTGTAAGCCTCGATGATTTTCTGCACCACCTCGATATAACGTTGCGTGTTATTGCGTGAAAAGTATCGCCACACTTTGATATCGGGTATTTGATATTACTAAGCCACTCGTATATGCGTTCTTTCTCCCGCTTGTCAGTCGCGCTAAATAATTTGCCTTTTCGATTTACACGCACGAGATTGCGCGCACCCGCGTAACCAGCCTCGTGCGAGACATCGTAGTATTGCTGCTCGTACGACGCCATGCTTAAAAGTTTGCGAGACGTAGCCACTTGTTCTTTGCTCGATTTCTCGTCAAAGCAGGCGATGCCGGTGATTCGCTGCTGCCGGTGATTCGCTGCTGCTCTTTACTAGGCAGTCGTCGTTTCGCTGTATTATTCGGCTCTGTCAAATTTTTACCAATTTTCACTATTTCTTCAGCTTTATCGGTGTGTCGACTGTCTTGATGAATTTGGCGAAAGGTAAACTACCGATGGGCACTTCCGACTGATCCAGTGTTTTTTCCTGCGTGCGACAACGTCGCTAATCAGTTCTATAATGTTGGAATCTTGTATGGGCCGGCCGTCTATACTGACTCTGCCAGTGCTATCCCACTTAGACGATCGCCGGCAACTGTTTTCCAGTATTTCAGCAGAAGGCGCGTTTTTTGAGCGTAACTCTTGGGCACGCTGTCGAGTATAATTTCTTCAGTCATTGGTGCCGAGGTGGCCTCTATTTCGTCGACGTCGCACTCGTAATCGTGTTCAGCGTGACGTTCGAAATCTTTGAAAAACAGATATCGCCGCAGTACTTGTAAATAGTTTAGACATTTTTCACGCTCATCTGTAAATTTATTCGAATGTAGAATCGTGTGCATCTCGGAATCGAGTCTCGAGAGATTGTCGCCGCACGTTTGAACAAAGTTTTCACACGACTCGTTTGGCGGTTATGCTGCTGCTGCTGGCTGAACGTTTTGCATGCGCGAAAACATATCTTCGGGCACGATAATCATTTTTCTCGCACGATCCATTTTAGTCTTCCGTTGCTGTTGCTGCTGACTTTGAATTGAATAACTTTGAGACAAGAGCCCCGATAATAGGTGCGAGTAGAAGCGGCAAAAAGCACCACCGTGCTGTACGAGAACACGTTTCTTCTTCTGCCAATCGCTAACAGATTTCTTATTATTGCAAATAGTCAATTTTCTCAGCACGTTTTGGTGCTTTTTGAGTCGTCGTTTATGCGAGTCTTTGATTCTGATCACACCTTGCAAGATATTCAAAGCGTACTCGCATATGCAACGTACGAGTCTCTTGTCTGCTGTGCGTAAAAGAGCCATGCGTTGTTGGCCGTCCGTGTGACAAAGAGCGTTCAGTACAGCTACTCGTTTTCTGTTGAAATGCTTGGTGTCGAGCGTAGCCACGACGGGTATACAACAGCCAGCCTGTTTCTTCTTCCTCGATGTTGTTGGCGCCATAGCTTCTCGCCTATTGTCTACGCCGAGAGCTCTGCACGCCTATTTTGTATTTTCACTTTTTACCGAATTTCGGCACATAGGCGTACTGAATATCGTCGCTTGGGAATATACACGTGCGAACCCTATACTCGTCCATGGCCGCTTGAGTTAGATCGAGAAAAAGATACGAGTGAGGTCCGCGCGTAGCGTCTATGTAAGCCTCCTGCAGAAACCTCGGATCTTCCGGATAAATTTGTCGCGCGAGATGCCGAATCTGAGCTTTGTCGCGAGGATTTTTAAATATAACAAGATACTTTGAATTTAAACTTATGTCACGCTGAGACTTTCCCTGGTGAAAAATATTCTGCGTCACCAGAAAGACCGACAAATTCAAATGATGAGACGAACGCGAGAACAAATCCAGAACTATATCGTTCGATGATTCTCGCATCAAGTCGTCGAGAATCAGTAATTTTTTCTTTCCCGTATCCACGGAGTAATCGCTTCGCTGCGGAAGTCCCTCTCGAAACTCGATAGGTACAGCAGCACTTCCGCCAACTTTGAATTCACTGCGGTACGTCTCTTGCCACTCGGTATAGTAGAGCAGAACCCTGTCGAAGCGAGCATCGCACATCTCCGGCAGATGCTCGAGAAATATTTTTAGAAACCAGCTTTTTCCAGCCCCTGTCGGTCCTGCTATGCATGCCGTAAAAGGATGCTTCCAACGCGTATCCATCTTATAGACTAAAGCGCTCTCTTCCCGAAAAGCGCTTTTTATTAATATTATTTCTCGACCCCCGGGCGGCGGCGGCGGCGGGCGCGGGCGGGCGCACGGGCCGCGTATACGCGTGTATTCTCGCGGGCCTCGTATACTCACGCGCGGGCCGCTTATACGCGTATACTCACGCGGGCCGCGTATCCGCGTATACTCACGCGCTGGCCGCTTATACGCGTATATTAGCGGCCGCATCCGCGGACGAGCCGTCTTTACGCGTGCATGTACGGCTCGTCTGTAAGCGTGCGATGATGTGTGGGTAAAGGAGAGAGAGAGAAGGATGTTATAATTACAAGAAACATTTTAAGATTTTTTTTTGTTTTTTTTTATTATAAATATATTAAACATAACGCAGAATAATATTTATTACTTAAAAACTAGTACAAAAACGAAATTTTTAAATTTCCTTTTTTTATTTACATACTATACTTAACTTTTGTAACCGTACGGGAGCGATAACCCGGAAGTAACATACCTACGCTTTTTTAGAACTATGCTACACGATTTGACCTCTTCTCGCGTGACAACAGTGTGGTCTGGCAGTCTTTTAATAGAATTAAACTTAAGATTAATGCATTCGTTCTCTTCATCAGACTCAAAATAATTTTCCATCATACTCTTAATGCTAGGATAATTTATTCTCAAAGAATTCGAGAAATTTAGCGATATACCCTTGACTTTACATTTTTTGGATACCTCGCCAGTTCTCGAATTCACGGTTCTGAAGCCATAAAATTTCGGACCGCCTGAGAGGAAGCTCGTGATAAACGTGCCTTCGTCGAGCTCGTCGGTCATATCGCCGAGCAACGAGCTTATCGGGGGTCTGTATTCTTGTGCGTTTTGATCGTTGCACACAAATATGCACGAATCAGTGTCGCAGTACAGCGTTCGCTTGCCGAGCTTCTCCAAATACGAATATAGTTTCAAGCGGGCCAGAGTTGTCGTGTAGGCTGCTATGACTACGTTCGTATATGGAGTAGACTCCACAGCATCGTCGATGTACTGCCAGCTCGCGTACATCACCTCCTCGTTGACCAGCAGGAGACTCAAGACCTCCTTATCTTCGGCCGTTAGAAGTTTAAGGAGGTCTTCGCGCTCCTTCACGATCATCGTCTGTTTTAAATTATCGCGCTGTCCGAACTTGCCCCAGAAAGAGTTCAGACAGAGCTTCGCAACAGTGCGCAGGCCAGGGTTTTTCGCGACTTTTTCCAGCTCGAGCGATATCCCCTCATTCTCGCGATACTCGCGAATGTAACGCGCTTTCGATTCCGCGTCGACGCACCAAGCTGGAAATCCCGATGCTTCCTGCTTTAATCGCAAGAAAGTGTCGATGTAGTCAGCGAAAAGTCCACCTTCACCTGTGAGCGGATCGAACTCGGTCATACTATACTGCCATATGACAAATATTTCAGTTATAGTGTAGCCGAGTTCGATGGCTTTTCGCAGCTCATCCGCCACCCAGGTTCCGCTGAACTCGCGCTGGCTCGCATCCGGATGGCAACAATCGCTCTGCCGCATCTCTTCGCAGCATGTACGACACAGTGCGAAGAGAAGTTTGCCGTGCATTCTTAGCGGCAAAAGAGGCTGATACAATTTTCTCGGCGGTAAAACCTTACATTTTACCAGCCCATCTATGGTCGAAAAATTGTTGAGATTGCCACCCGTCAGCTCATCAGACTCCTCGCCGACGTAAACCTTCGTTTACAAATGTAAGGATACAGAGAGCATATATCTGCATACAGAATACGCTCGCCTGGCTTAGCATCGTAAACTGCGACGAAATTTTCGGTCCGTCCGCCGAAGAACGCGTCACGAGGATTAAGCGTTATTTTGCTGATGAGCGGATGCTCCGATACGTACTTGGCGATTTCGGGGTTTTCACGCTTGACTCTGTCAAACTCGCATTCCCAAATTTCGCGCGTCTCGTAACCGAGCTGTTGGATCTGCGCGATTTTAGCGCGTGTACTCTCGAGCAACGCGTCGAAAGTACGACCCCAGGCATTCGACTTGTTGCGATTGTTTTTGAAACACTCAGGGCAGCCATGCGTATAGCAGCCCTGAAATTCAAAAACAATGGGTTTTTCGGCTGGATTGGCAGATGGTAAGGATCCATCGACCAAAAATCCCTCGCGAAGACGATATTCGCGCGCTCTGCCTGCATGCACGATTTCGCGACCGATCTCTCGCTCGCACTGTAGCAGTCACTCGACGGCTTTTTGCGAGTGCTTGTCGGCGCGGCTATACCCGCCCCTGGGGACTATTCCGATACTCTGTGGCTTTAAGAATTTTTTTCTATAGAGATGAGAGCACGCGGACGCGATTGTAGTAGCCACTACAAACGGGTCCGTGTCTCCGACCTCGAGAAAAATTTTTCTGAAAGCCACACACGCGCGACGCAGAATCGACACATCCATGCGACAGTAGTCGACGATTTCCTTGCGGAAATCAAACACTGCGTTCGCTGCACGCATCTCACTGTGCCACCGCAAGAACTGCTCGCGCTCGCTCGTCGACAGAGCGTCGAGCGAATAATAGTGCGCATCTGGTATGGCGCCACAGTATTCGGCGTTAGCACAAGTGTTGAAAAGGTGTGGAAAACAGCCTTTTTTCGTAGTCTCACCTAAACCGAATGTAGCAGGCAAGGCGGCCAACTTCATTTGAAAATAGCTGAGACTATCGATGAACTTTGTGCGACCATACCGGATGCACAGTATTTTCTGACCATTCAGTATGATGCTTGGCGCGCAATTTATTTTACGTTCGACAAGCCGCCGTAAAACGAATTGTGCATCGTACCCTCGTGCGTTGTGCGCGATGCATATTATATTTTCAAAGTCCGTTTTGTCGCGTACTACAAGCTCTAGCAGCTGACCAACGGGATGTTCGGTAAATATATGTTCGCGCACACCGCACGAGGGACACCATTCTGCTACTGAAATGTCGTCAGTAGAACTTATGCAATCCGTGCAGACTTGCTGTGCAACGCAGACATTCGGGACGTGCATCTTTATGCTTTCATCGCCTCGATACAATGCTTCTTGCATCGTTTCCAGATCGTAGAAAACATAAAGATACTTTTTCGCTGAAGCATCATTTTTTATCGGCTGTATAAAATAGTGCTGATTATAGCCGTGTGTCGACTTACAATGTCGACACCAATTTTTGCCGCACACGTGCTTACCGCGCTGCCGGTTCACGCTTTTGCAGCAGGTACCGCAAATCTGCAGCACATCGCACAACCGCTTGTTCTTCCTTTTGTACTATCCCTCAGCCGACTGGTTGCGAAAACATACATCGCCGAAAAAATTGCGATTACACGATGCGCATTTTTGCAAAGCTTCGTTCTCGCTACAGGGTGGCGAGACGAAACAGCGCGAACACAGCTGCCTACACTTGTGATCCTCGATATTACTGTAGCCGCGATTGCAAAAAGTACAGAAAAATTTTGCCCTCTCAGCTCCAAAAATATTGACGATCACGTCGTAATGAAGCTCGGAGTAGAGCAAAAATATTATGGTTGTGCAGGTATCGCTACGTCCGTCAAAAAATGGTGCTTCACCGCTGCCCAGCGAGTCTCTCTCGTAAGCAACTAAAGCTGTACCACGAGCGGTAAAATAATGCTGGAATTGACGAAGCTCTCGTACACCGCAACCTTCGCGAGGTATAAGAACACCGGCATCCTGGCACAATTTTACAGCTCGTTCATGTTGTAGCTGCCTACGACTGTCGCGGATGACGTTCCACTCGGCTCGCATCGCCGGGGTATCGTTCGCCTGGAGCGCGATTTTCGCCTCGCCTACGACGAGCGCTCTCGGCAGACAGAGATTGTCGCGATTGCTGATCTGGATGATAGAGCGTTGAGAAACGCTGTCGACGGTCAAGTTTTTCCGTCGAGAGCCACCTGCACCTACAGGCATCTCTACGACGGTCAAACAAATGGTAAATGACTCGTCGACTCGAAAATTTGCGTTACTCTGGACGAGTCCAGACACCACAGACCATAAATCGTTGCCAGTCAGCGCGCTCGCGAGACGATACGAAAGCCCGGCCGGCCCGTTGGCGAAATATTCGCTCGAAATTGAAACACCGACGCGATCGCTCCCGCTTCTGATTAGAGTTAGCAAATACTCGTAAATATCGCGTATCGCTAACTCAACCCAGCTGAGCATGTTGGTCCCACGCGGCGGTGTTTTAATCCGTAGCGTCAGACGGTGAGCGTCTGTACGGAATTTCCGTACGCGATGCACCGTATTCGCGATTATTGCGAAGCGACGAAAACGCACATCGTCACGAGCTTCCTCCTCATCCTCCTCCTCCTGATCCGAATCAGAAGCTGCTGCTGCAGAACCACAGCTTATTATACTATTATTCGGTGACGGTGCCTCTTCGCTTGAGGTATCGCCATCGTCGCCGCCGCCGCCGCCACCGCCTACCTGCGATATGCCGCTAGCCGTGCTCTCCTCGAAGATCGGGTGACCCGCATCGTAGAACCCAACCTCCTGCAGCATCGATAATGTTGGACTCAGCATCACTGTTGAAGAGTCCGATGATACTGCCAGCGATGATGGGCCCTCTTCCTCACTGCTGCTGCTGCTGCTGCTGATATTATCGTCGTCGACTGTAAAGAACAAAGCCTTCATTCTTCTGCACGACTCTGGTAGCTTCGAATGAAGTCGCTGAATAAGTCAGCCATCTCGAAGGCAGTCATAGAAAATAATACGTCTTGTGAATTTTCAAGTATGTTGTTTAGCCAACGTATTTCCTGAGCACGAGAGTTATTTACGATTCGCAGCGCAGAAGTTTGAAAAATCAAAGCCGCATCATTTTTCGGAACTGCCTCCATACAGGGCTCGATGCCTTGATTCAGCCGGCGTCTGATAACTTAAAAAATTATTATTGTTATTAATAATAATTTTTTAAGAAAATTAAAGTTATTAAATAAAATGTAACTTACTTTCGTTGATGCGACGGTCGAACGAGCTGTGCTGATCGAAGCGAAGATAAGGGATTCATCGCCGCAACTTCGTCTGCTGTCTCTTCCCGAGTCGCAAAGTTCTCGAAAACCTCGGCCCTCGTAGGACCAAACTCGGGAGCAGGCTCGTAGTGGAACGAGAGCAGAACCATCGCTCACATTTAATGTGTGTGTGTGTACGTTCGTTTATTTTTTATTGTAAACATTTTCTCATTCGACACGTACCCTTTTTTTCGTAAATAAAAATAGTGTGCCATAATTTCTCTTTTTTATGTGTACAAAACCCCCTACTCCCATCAACGATCCCCAAAGCCAAAATTTAGAGTAGGCTTTGCGGCACCGTGTAGTAGAGTAGTTATATATACACGCGTTTATTTCGATGCGAATCATTCGTCAGGCGACCGGCAAAACAACAACTCTCGACCATGGGGCAGGAGCAGAGCAAAGAGCAGCAGAAAAAAGGTTCCACGTGGGAGGAGAGACAGCCTCTCGTGAGAAGAAAGGAGCCAAGAAAGCAGAATAATCAATCGTCGTTCTCAACCAACACTTTCTCGTATCCAGAGAAAAGTGGATATAATAATCTCTCAAAAAAATCCTCCTCCTCCTCCTCCTCGTCACAGAATCAAAAATCATTTTCCTCAAACACCTTTTCGTACCCCGAAAAAGACGGCTACAGCAAGCTAAAACGATAATTGCGATAATACATATTTCAAAAAACAATCGGCCCTTTTCAGGGCCACCATATAAATTTTATACGTGGAACAATCTCTCTCTTTACAGCGCAGAAAGGATCAGAGCTGACGCAAGGGCAATAAAAGCCAAACAGCAGGTATACGACAGGTAGATGGCGGCGGACGCGCGCGCGAGTATGGAGGGGAGGAGAGAGAAGCGGGTCCGGTACAGCAGCGGCGGGAGCCACCGCGCCAGACTCAGAGGCTACTATAGTGTAAAAGGAGAGGGGACGGGCTTGTAATAGCGAGAGTCGAACACGCGCGTTCTCGAGCTCGGGGCCGGTATGGAGTAGACAGCGAAAGAGAGAGAGAGAGAGAGAGAGAGAGAGAGAGAGAGAGAGAGAGAGACGTCGCGTCAGAGCTCAGGGGCTACTATAGTGTAAAAGGAGAGGGGACGGGCTGGCAAAGCGAGAGTCGCGCACGTGCGTTCTCGAGGTCGGGGCCGGTATGGAGTAGATAACGAAAGAGGGAGAGAGACGCGCTCGGGTCTGCTTGGGTAAAAGGTTGGTATCGTATGCGTGATATAGCTTTTGTTTAAAAATTATTTATAATTATTTATAAATAAACAAAAGTTACCCATCGATGACAGACTGTTTATGACAGAGTAGCGGTCGTAAATCATGTTAACCTTATGGCATCGTATGCGTGATATAGCTTTTGTTAACTAATTATTTATAATTATTTATAAATAAACAAAGTAGTTCATCCATCGATGATACACTCTTACAGTAGCGGTCGTAAATCATGTTTATTGACCTTATCAGCTACTGTTGATATAAACATGGGCTTCCGTTTACAAATTATTTATAATTATTTATAAATAAACATAGTATTGCACCCATCGATGACGCACTCATACAGTAGCGGTCGTAAATCATGCTTATTGACATTATCAGCTACTGTTTATATAAACATGATGTTTGTTTACATAAACAACTGGCGCCAGCCACGGGAGCGGTGACGTCAGTTAGGCCACGCCCCTGTCTCTCCATAGTGGCCCATATACTACTACTAACGTTTTCGATGACTCCGCTCGCGAAGAAATGAATTGAGATAGTAATCTTCAGAAACGTCGCAAGGTTGATGGTAAAATATTTGCAGAGAGTTGTGAACAATTGTCTATGCGAAAAGATAACTATTTATACTTCTTATCTTCGAGGTCGAATTGAGTTACCGGGATTACATAACTTGTCCCCAAGAGAATTGAGAGTAATGCCAAAAAGTAATGGACATCACTTTATTATAATATTACGGGGAGTCGAACGTGAAAGCATCTCTAAAATTACTGAAAATTTGACTGTCGGTTTGAAACAATTAAAATCATTTGTTATGAAGGAACTGCGACGGTACGATATCCGTCGCAAGGCCGCTCTTCCCCGGGTAAATAATAATTGCTTTTCGCAATTATTAATCGCTATTTTCTGTGTTTTTGTGCGAGTGGAGAAGAGAAGGAACGTCAACATGAGGACAAGGAAATTCGAGGGAACCAAGCGAAGAATAGGTGAGAGTTCGCAGAAGTCCAGCAAGGGGAGAGGATTCCGGGAAAAAGAGTAGCGGGCGCGAAGTGTAGCTCTGCTGAGACAGAGCATTGAATTCTTGTCCGTGTGTGTGAGAGAGAAAGTGAGTGAAGACGCGCGCGGCAACAGCGGGGCCAATCGGGCGAGCGTGGAGGTGAACCGAAACCGACCGTCTTTTTTACCGATACCTCAAGCGCTCGTTCCTAACCTCAAAAAACCACCCAAAATGTCTGTTTTACACGGTTAAAAAATTAACGTCTAGAGGAAAATTATTGACGAAGGCTATTTTGATGAATTTTGAGCCACTTTTGGTTTTTATTAGTTGAGTACATTCAGTACAGTTCAGTAATTAAGTACACAGTAATTGAATTTATTCTGAAAAGTCTTAGTTGGGATATTCTACAAATTACCAAAATAAATTATATTATATTTTATATTTTATTTACGTATTTCATATTTTGTGCAATCAAACATCTTTTCTAATTTTTTATGTTTCTGCAGTTTTTTTAAAGTTTAAAATTTTTTAAATTTATCAAATTAAGAAATGTTATTAACTGCAAAACAATGTAAAAATATAATAATAAAAATAAATATAAAAAACAAATGTAAAAAGTATATGATTCTGTAAAAAACTGTAAAGCATAGTCTAAATACAAACAATCTTTTATAGTGATTAACTATTTTTATTAGAATTTTATAACAATTTACAGTTTACAACTTTATAAAATTAAATAAACGTTTTATCAAATTAATGAAATTCAAAAAGTTTTCACATTCGATCGTTTATTTATCGTCTTTTCGAATATTTCTTAAACTTTCATCTCAGCGTTTCAAAGTGTGGTAATAAAAGATTTTTAAATGTTTTTAGAACCTATTCATGTTAGGGCTACATTAAAACATTCACTAAACATATTTATTATTTATTTTATCATTATTATTGCCAATAAGATATTATGTTTGCAGTATACTTAATACTATCAAAATTTGGTAATATTTTGATACTAACTAATGAGAATTTTTATTATAAAAAATATAAAAAAATTTAATTATATTTTTATTTTAAATATTATGACATACTGTAAAGTAAGTTTACTTTACTTAATTTTTTTTTCAAGAGATAAATAGCATTATCATTTTTGTTAAAAAAACGAATACAAGTTAAAAGATAATTTCATAGCACCTGCACGTTCGGTCTCGCTTCGCTTGCGGTAAACATGTTTTTCTAATCAGAATTTTTACAATAAAAAATATAAAAATATTTGTAAATTATGTTACCTATTGTAGGAATTGCTTAACTATTATATTTAAAATATGTTTCGAGAATCTTTCTCTATCGTTTAGTTTTGTTTCAAATTCTACAAAATTTATTAGCTGTTACTTTCCACATGGTATTTTTAATGACAGAAAAATTAGTTTAAAGCAGACACAATTAACTTTTAAGCTGATATAGCGTTTGTATACTTGTCCATGATTAATTAAAGCATCTAAAATATTTATAATGCCTGAGTCTACTGCAAAGCATTATTTTCCGTTCATATTGTTCATATTCATAGTTCATATTGACAGATGTTTCAATCCATTTAATATTAATCGACATAGAGGTAAAGGTCTTTGCAAAGTTTCAAGAAAATTTTTGTTAAATTATTCAGATATACTTGAAACAGCTATGATTTGTTCATCTTGTAGAAAGTCGTACTCTTCTATAAATTTTAATTCATCGAATAACTCTCTAAATGAGCCGAGTGAGAAAGAAAATGAAAGACCACAAAATAAGAGAATTCGTCTGTCGAGAGAAGCTCAACTAGAACAAATGTTGGATGGTCTGAAAAGTAAGTTATCTTCTTTACCTCCAAATGATCCATTGATAGTTTCTCTTTTGACAATAGCACCTGAATGCTGGAGATTACGCGATATTGAATCAGAGTTTAATGTCTCTTTAAGAAATGCAAAAAAGGCGAGAGATTGGAAAGATGAAATTTTTGAAAATTTTCGCACCATCTGTCTGAAAGCATATGGATTAGATCCAGCACACTATTATACCGCACCAGGTGAATAGTCTTGGCTTTTTTGTGGGAAGCACATAAAAGCCTAGTTAAAAAAAAAGAACAAAAAAAGAATGAGCGGTTCGGTGAATCAAATAACACGAAATACTGGGAAAAGGCTTTCGACATAAAAACCCTTTTATTTTACACTTAAACTACACTTAAAGTAACATGAATGAGAACAAATTAATTTGTAACACTATATGCGCAAAGAACAGAGATCGGCGTGACGTTGTGAAGAACAGTGGCGCAACGCACGCGAGAACACGTGGTTCAAGGATTTGATAGAACGATAGATAAATGAGAAAACACACTCTCACACACAATTTCGATGTTAGATCGAAACGATTTGCTATAGGCAAAGTATGCCTGGCAGTCTCTAGGAGACGAACGATTAGATATGAGAAATTCTCAAAGAGAAAGAATCGCGAGGGAGCTCCGCACGCTTCGAGAGATAGTCGATGACTAGCGACCACGCCGCGCGAAAGAGCAGGAGCAACCCGCTCAAGATGGCGGAGGCAGCAACGAGAGGTGCTGCCACCGCGCAAGACTAAGTAGCCACACACATACACGCACACATACACACACACATTCGGTGCGCGCAGGCGCAGAATACAATATGTACACGTCCAATGCTGAATTAGCATTGGACAAAATGTTGCGACGCAACATACTGTCGGCCACGGCTGCGAGAATAATTTGAATCACAATGGTTGAGCAGTGTTAAACTTAAGTAATAATGAACAGGAACTAAATCTAGCCATGAACCTTGGCAATCTTTGGACTGGTACAATAGATTATACGAAAGTTAGTTTCCTTTGGAGGGACTACCTGATTGATTAGACTTAATATCACATTTCAATTGATTAATCTAATATCAAAACTATAATACAATAATTAACCTATTAACAACAATTCAACAGAACGCAGGTCATCAGACCCGTAAACGAATAGTAATTCGTTTACGGGTTAAAAGATTTAGTAAACTAAATGGTCAGAGTCTCTTATTCAGGGATCTGGTTTACCGGACCAAATATCGCGTCACAAGAGCCGCCCTCTCGGCACGACTCCCTAGCTTCTGGCTGTAGAACTTCAGGATTTTGCCGTCAATTCTACCCTCTCGCGGGCCAGGCTTAATGATCGCACTTCCAGAATACCAGATGGTTCAACTCTTTTTGGGCAAACCACCAAGCACACATCTGGGGTAGATTACGCTGGGGAGTATTATTGAGACGCTGACGAGATCGTCGTTCCCTGTTCTACAGGCAATATACATAATCGAGTGATGTTCCGCTTGAAGAGTCCTAATGCTGTCTTGATCGTTGCTATCCTAGCAATGCCATCGCTCCCAGGGTGAACTTCGTCGGGCCTTGGAAAAGCGTTGGTCTAGAGATAGACAATTATCCGGAACTGAAACAAAATCAGGTTCGGGTAAGAGATTGAATGGACGCCCTATTAATAAGTGGGCAGGTGTTATAGCTAAGGCATCGTTCGGATTGGCTGAATTAGCATATAATGGTCTAGAGTTCAATACAGCAGCTATTTCTTTTAACAATGTATCAAGTTGTTCGAAAGTCAGATTTTGATCTTTCATCACATGATTGAGATGATGCTTAAACCTTTTGACCGCAGCTTCCCATAACCCACCGAAATGAGGGGAAAGAGGTGGATTGAAATGCCATTCAATGCGTTCTGTTACAGCGTAATTTTGAATGGCGTCCTTAAATTCGGTTGTTGCATGCAAATCGTAAATCTTTTGGAGTTCGTTGTTCGCTCCTATGAAATTTGTACAGTTGTCAGATCTCATTACTTCGGTTTACCGCGAATGCTGATAAATCGTCGGAAACATGCTAAGAAACCCTGAGTAGAGAGATCGGATGCAACATCTATGTGAACAGCTTTAGAGGCCATACACACAAACACAGCCATATGCCTTAAGAAAACTACGATTCCGATCTTTCTTCTCTTTGATTGAAATTGGGCCAAAGAAATCTGCGCCTGTTTCGGCAAATGCGGTACTAGCCGTGGCTCTAGATGTTGGCAAATCGGCCATTTCAGCATGAGGAAATTTCGGCTTCTGACGTATGCATGGAACACAGCGATGTATAATGTGTCTAACCTGGTTTTTACCGTTCAGAATCTAGAATCGCTCTCGAATAGCATAGAGAGTGGATTGAATTCCCCCAAGAAGATTTCGATGATGAGCATCACGAATGATGAGATCCGAAACATGATGGGCTGATGGAAGTAATATCGGATGTTTTTGATTGAAAGGAAGATTGGAATTTTTTAAACGCCCATCTACTCTTATTAAACCGTCACTATCTAAAAAGGGATTGATTTCATCAAATTTAGTTCGATTTTTAAACGCTCCTAAAGATTTTCCATAAGGACGTGGATTCTTCGACTGAAGCAATTTGATTTCTGAAGCAAAATTTTCTTGCTGAATCAAAAGAAGAAGCCTTCGTTCTGCTTGAGCTACTTCCTCTGAAGAAAGATACCGAATACCTTGCGATGACCTGCTAGATGTAGAAACATCCCCAATTAGCGATTTTCCCTTTTTCCAGCGAAGAATGTAAGCGATTGAACGAACTAAACAACCGTAATTGGTAAATCTAGAATATATGAAACTCCCGGTGAGAGTGGTAACGAGCAAAATTCCTTCCTTAAAACCTGGAGGATTAGTAGAAAGAGATGATATAGATGTACAAAGCCATCTCTCGTTGGACAACGCTAACCATTGAGGACCTGACGTTCAAAGCAGATTCTTAAGAAGATCATGAGGTAGTTGACCTCGAGACAGCGCATCAGCTGGATTATCTCCCGATCGAACATGTCTCCATTGGACTTCCCCATCTAGTTCTTGGATGTCCTTGACCCTATTGGCTTCATAGATTTTCAACAAGTGAGGAGCCTTTTTCAACCAACATATAACGATCATGGAGTCTGACCAAAAAATTACACGCTCAATAGGAAAATCCAACTGGTCTCGGGATCCAACGTAGATCTTCTTCAGGAGTGCAGCACCAGCCAACTCTAGTCGTGGGATTGTGTTGTGATTCAACGACGCTACCATGGACTTGGTGCAAACTAGCCTTGTAGTTACTTGCCCTAACGAATCAATGGAACGAACATAGAGACAAGCGATATACCCCTGCATGGATGCATCATAGAACCCATGAATTTCGGTAGAAACTGGATTGTTACAGCTTCAATACCTCGGCATCGCAAATCCTTTCAAGGATGGAAGTTCTTCGGCTAACGAAATCCATTTCGTGTGAATGTTTTGAGGCAGCGATTCATCCCAGGTGATGTTGGCCCTCCAGCACTCCTGTACCAAAGTTTTTGCATACAGCATCAAAGAACCTAATAACCCGAGAGGATCGAACACCTTTGCAATTTGAGATAAAAGTTTTCTCTTTGTAGAAGTGGATACAGGGTCTTCAGGATCAACGGAATACGAGAAAAAATCAAGCTGAGAATCCCACACTACTCCGAGAGTCTTCTTGATAGGGCTGCTCTGGATTCCGCAATCTAAATCAAAGATTTTCTTAGCAATATTTTCCAAAGCGGATGGATGGTTGGATGACCACTTACGAATGACAAAACCTCCGCGATTCAAAAGTTGAATCATCTCTTCTCTAATTGACAGGATGTCCTCCAGAGTGTCTGCACCTGAAAGAAAAAAGTGAACATTTCTTCTAAGGTAGGTAATTTATCGCCAGATAAACGATCCACCCACCTTGATTTTACACTACTCGTCAAACTACGCTCTAATAAGCAAACTGATGCTGCGTCAGGAATACGGATATCTAACGTTTCTAATACCTTGAGATGTTGACGCATTGTGTACATCAGACTAGGTAAAGGTTTATATTTAGCTTCTGCTACCTTAGGCAAGGTGAAAATTTTATTAAGATGTTCGTTAACGACAAGACGCTTTTGATCGTACGCCTTACACAAAACGTCCCAAGCGAGAGAATAATTTTCATCACTAATTTCAAATTCTTCTATTTCTTGCGCAGCGAGCCACTGCACGGCATTGCTAAGCTGAGAATGCTTAACGTAATTCGAGATTTCCGTGTGATTGTGAACTACCGATTGGAAATTATTTTTCCATGCATTCCACTTTTCATGACTACCATCGAATTTACGCACATCTACAATGGGAGAAGAGTTTAACGAAATAGAATTTGCCAGAGAAGAAGGTGATGCTAACCTTTGAACCTGATCGGAAAGTGCATAAAATTTGGATTTCAGAATTGTGAATACGGCTATGGGCGGACTATCAGGTTTCAAATCACGTAATTCCTGGTGATTCATGATATAAGCAGAGAATAACTTCTAAACCCGTTTTAGACGATATTCTGCTCGCTGTGCTTCCGTCATGCTTTGTTCTAAATAAACCTGTAGATCATTGATACATTCTTCCAAGGCTAAACTCTTAATTTTGATATAACGTGCACATTTTTCTGCCTTTTCACCAGTTTTGAATGTGAATTAAGCTCTTATTGTAGATCTCTAATTAACGTTAACTTTCAACAAATTTATCGATCCTGTAATCAATCGCGAACAAACAAACAAATTTACAGAAGCTAGAATTTATTTTTTAGAAAACAAAAAAAATTCAATGCAAAAAAAAACAAAAAATAAATAGCCTCAGAATTTGCTACGTTAAAGTATTCAAAACAAATTGAATTGAATCATGACTATTAACACTAACTTTGATGCGCACTACTAAATCTAGACGCCAAACAACTTTTACTTATCTTGCTTTCGTGGAAACAAGTCTCCGGCCGACCACGCGTTGAGTCCTCCTGGTCGGAAGCGATGTCAAGGCGTGAAGTAGGAATGGCCGAGTCCCGCGCGCTGCTGTGTGGTGCCACGTGATCCCGTGCTGCAGTGTCGCCTTTGTCTTCTGACTCGAATTCGAGGAAGAAGGGGAGGAAGTGGCAAACACTGTCACGTTGTGACAAGTTGTTTTTAGCGCCGTTTTGGCGCGATTTTGACGATGTTTTTTCCTTGCGCACTGCACCTTCGCGATGTCACTTTCCGAATATTTAGAAGAAAGAGGTAGAGATTCTACCTCACAGGTGGCACCATAAATAATCTTGGCTTTTTTGTGGGAAGCACATAAAAGAGTAGTTAAAAAAAAAGAACAAAAAAAGAATGAGCGGTTCAGTTAATCAAATAACACGAAATACTGGGAAAAGCCTTTCGGCATAAAAACCCTTTTATATTACACTTAAACTACATTGAATACACTTACAGTAAAATGAATGAGAACAAATTAATTTGTAACACTATATGCGCAAAGAACAGAGATCGGCGTGACGTCGCGATGAACAATGGCGCAACGCACGCGAGAACACGTGGTTCAAGGATTTGATAGAAAGATAGATAAATGCGAAAACACACTCTCACACACAATTTCGATGTTAGATCGAAACGATTAGCTATAGGCAAAGTATGCTTGGCAGTCTCTAAGGGACGAACGATTAGATATGAGCAAGGATGCTCGGCAATCTCAAAGAGAAAGAATCTCAATGAGAAAGAATCGCGAGGGAGCTCCGCACGCTTCAAGAGATAGTCGATGACTAGCGACCACGTCGCGCGAAAGAGTGGGAGCGACCCGCTCAAGATGGCGGCGGCAGCAACGAGAGGTGCTGCCACCGCGCGAGACTAAGTAGCCACACACATACACACACATACATTCGGTGCGCGCGCAGGCGCAGAATACAATATGTACACGTCCAATGCTGAATTAGCATTGGACAAAATGTTGCGACTCAACATCAGGCTTAACTTGGGACGCAATGCTCAAATATACAAATATTAAACCAGAGCTACTCACTGACATTAACAAAGTAATGTTCATTGAACGTGGAATAAGAGGAGGTCAATGCTGTAACCGCTATTCTCGAGCGAAGAACATTTACAAGGGTACCGACTATGATGCTGATGAATATTCCAAAAAATTAATCTGTTGTATGATGTTAATAATCTGTATCGATGAGCAATGCAACAATCACTACCATATGCCGACTTTAAGTGGGTTACAGAGATAACAATCAGTTAAACAAACTTTCCTAGCGTCGATGATGATGCATTAATTGGCTACAGTCTCGAAGTGGAATTAAAGTATCCAGAGCAGCTTCATGACGATTATAGAGACTTACCTCTAAATCCTCAGCACATAAAGCCACTAGGTTCAACGTACTCGAAGCTCATAACGACTTTACACTCTAAAGAGCGATTTGTTTTGTATTATTGAAAATTTGAGCAAGCTTTGGCTAATGGATGGCCAACTTCAACGAATACATAGATTTTTACAGTTTAATCAGAGGCCATGGCTAAAAGCGTATATAGATTTGAATAGTAGCATTAGAAAAGAAGCAAAAAATAAATTTGAAAAAAAATCTTTACAAGTTAATGAATAATGCAGTATTTAGTGAAGTTGAAGGACTTGAGTTTCATTCTCTCTGCTGACATCTTTAGGTTTCATACCGATGGTACGGTGCTTGCTTTTTTTGTACTCCATCAGTAAATCAGGTAGGATATCGAGCCATTTATAATTACCCCGTAAACTAAATTGCATCCACATTTTGTTCTTGAGTGTGCAATTGAAGCGCTCACAGATTGAAGCTTTGAGATTATTATATGTCGATTAGAGATTAATGTCATACTGTTTCATAAGGCTTTTAAACGAGGAGTTGTAAAATTCTTTGCCTCGCTCCGTATGCAAGTTCTTTGGCACATGATCCTGTTGCAGAATAGACTTCATTGCTGCTGAAACTCCCTTGCGAGTTTTCTGCTTCAATGGAACAGCCCAAGCGTACTTTGAGAAGACATTGATAACCGTCAAGTACAAGTACTTGTAGCCTTCGTTTTCTTGTGCATAAGGCTGCATCTCCACCAGATGAGCTTGTCAGGTCTCGTCCAAGCCACGCATTATAAACGTCGACTCTGATAATTACGCCGAGCTGGTTTATGAAGTTCCTCTACTAGTCTCATCTTTTGATGTGTCATTATTATTCTGAGAATGTTTAAGCAGAATCTCATACAACTCACTTATAGCTAAACCTATTTTTCACAGTTTTTCAGCATTCTCATCCTTTGCGATTTGTACAGCTAATTTTACAGCATCAATCGATTGTCTCAGATCACTTCTGATCTCGTGAACGCTGCGTATTTCCGAATTAATTGATCGCTGATGTACTGCTAAATTCACTGCATTGTTCAGCTCTAGGGGTTCTGCTACGTTACACAATCTTCTGCTTCCAATGTCGAAGTGTCTTTTCTCGATTTTCTTTTAACGATAGCAAATCCTTGTTCTTTATTTTACTGTCTTTCTTAGTCTTCTCGTCCTCACTATCCTCTTGAGCACTTTCAAATACAGTATCAGCTGTTTCATTCAGCAGCGTATCATCCTCATTATCTTCTTCGTCATTAACATCAACGTCGAAACGTTTTTCTTTTTTTAACTTGAACTGAAGCTAATGAGTTCAAAAAAGAATATATATATATATATATATATATATATATATATATATATATATACACTAAAATTAAAATGGTGGAATGAGTGAGGGAAGGTTGGATGAATAAATCAATGTACACAAATTTCTCGGGAAAAAGACGACTTGCCTCAGCGTAAAAACTCTCGCTAATAAGAGAGTAAAGCCGGGGCAAGCGAATGATTTATTTTAAACAACAAAGAAATTTTACAATTGAAAAGAGACTCTAAATTAGATCAAAGAGAGAAAGAAACGCAATTACAATTGACGCAGAACAGGAAAGAGACTCTAATAAACCAATAATAAAAGAGAGAGATAAAGAAACGCACTTAAATTACACTATCGCCGCGAGGTACCTTAACGCACGCTGGAGAGCTATCCTACCTGAATCGCAAACGGGACGTGGACGGCGCGACGTAAAACCCTGGCCGCACGTGGATGGGATGCACCTTTCTTGGTCGCAGGACGCCTCGACATCGCGAGGGAACTAATCCTGGACCACGGGCAGACCTTTTCAGCCCTGCCGCGTAGGTAGCGACCGCCGGGTGGAGATCGGCACGCCGAGGAACCTCGCACGTGGCCGAAATCCCAACACTCGAAGATGACACTCAAACAGCACACCGCACGCAAAATTGCACTGACACACGCGACGCACGGGAATACAAAAAGGGAGAGTCGATCGTCCTGAAATGGACGTTAATAACGACTCTATTCGCACGCAGTTAATACAGAATTATTCGCTAGGCGCAGACAAAAGAAATTCGCAGAGACGACTGATAACTCGAGAGGAGCTGTCAGAACTGAACGACACGTGCTCCCGCACGCCAGAGCCCGCGTAAACGGCAGAGGCCCATAGCGGCGCGCGCATGCGCTCGACCGCTCTCGCCGTAACGCTCGCCGCGCTATGGCGCGAAATTCAAAATCAAGTAAGCGACTCTGCAGAACCCGAACATAACTCTTGATTAATATCTGGCTTAACCTCTTTTTTTCACTCTCACCAGTTTCTCTAGTGGATCTACTTTGGGCTTAAAAGTCTCGCCCTGTGTTTTTTCCATGCTAGCTTTACCTTGCTTCAATAATCTATGTTTGCGTTTAATTGCTTCTCTAGCTTTAGTAATTTTCTGAAGAATTGCCTTTTACGTCGAAAGTCTCTTATGTTGACTTTTTGATGTATCACAATCTATTGCAACTACTCAGACCTGCTATACGTTATATATTTGTAGCGAAGCAATCAAAACCTTTTCTATATCGTCCATAATTGATGGGTTGCTCCTTGTCGATAAAAAGAAATCCAGGTTTACCCTCTTTCCAGCATGCTGAGCATAAAGCTTTGAAGTTTGTATATGTCATATCTGGATTCACATAATCATCATATATGTGTTGGAGATTTACGTCATCTTGATGAAAAACTACTAGCACATTTACGTTATCGCGCACCAAATGTTTCGAAATGTGAGCGTATGACTGATAGAGTTAGAAACAGTCTACGTTTTGGTGTCTTCCTATACAAAAGAAAGCCCTAACGTTGTCTTGTCTCTCACAGGCCACGTCATCGAAAACCATGATTGAATTCGGGAGTACGTCCTAAGGTGACACCACTAGATCATGTTCACTGTATACCAGGTAGAGGTCGCAAAGTTGCTTGAGAAATTTGCTTTTTCAACCACATTTAATAGATGTACACGTTCTCATACTTGGGTCCATTGGGATGCGTTATGACAGCGAGCAGTGTATTGGTTTTACCACAATTTGATGGTCCACACGATACTGCTAAAATATTGTCAGGCAGTAATTCCCCGTGACGTTTTTGCAGTTTTTGCTGCTTTGTTAGCGTATCGAAGTTCGACACCGGTAGCTTGATTTTTTGTTGCTGGAATTCCGTGTGAACGAGTTGTCAGCTTGAGAGCGACTATTGCTGTAGCTATAAAAAGCGCGTTTATAATGTTTTGAGATCAGTCGAGAGCTGTACTCTCAGTTGAATTGCATCTCCAAGGATATCAATACTGCGGCCCTGGCACTAAACTAGCAAAACGTCTAGCACGTGGAGATTCTGGAATCACTACTCTCGATAGAGCTTGCAAGGAGCACGATATTGCCTACTCACAGAATCGAAAATACAATGAAGCAAGAAACGCTGCAGATAAGGTTTTAGCTGAAAAAGCCTTGGAGCGAGTCCGAGCGTCAGATGTAGGAGTTGGTGTAAAAGCAGCTGCTCTCGCCATAGCAGGCATCATGAAAGCAAAATCTAAGTTTGGAATTGGCCTCAAACGGCGACAAACAAGAAAAAAGAAACCATCTATTTCACTGGCTAAAGTGATCAAAGCTGTATCCACTTCAGCTATTCCAAGCAACAACTCTCACGCAGTCATTCGTAGTGCTCTGAAGGCTGTTCGCCAAGCTGTAAACAAGGCTGGGGGCAAGAATGATATATGTATTCCACGTATGCTGTCAGTCCCATCCAAAATGTGAGGATTTCTACAATTTCTTGTTCTGATATTTGCCGGTTTGAGTGCTACAGGTGCATTAGCAGGTGCTGCTGCTGGTATCGCTAAAGCAGTGTGAGTAAAAGCCAAAGACATAACAAAACAATGGAAGCTATTGCGCTCGGTGGTAAGGGTCTCTATTTGAAACCTTACAAAGGGGGCTATGGTATGTATCTGAAATGTGGGCAAGGTTTAAGAAAAAAAAACTTCGAATTGCCGCAACGTGCACTAATTGACGCTGACCTTCTAAAATATGCCCGCATCCTAGAAAATTCCATATTTTCGGGGTGTTTACATGCGAAAAGCACTACCAGCAAGTGGACCACACTATCGCGAATCAGCAATCGTCAATCTCGATGATAAAAATGGACCAGGCACGCATTGGGTCGCCTATTGAAAACGAAGCAACCATGTAGTGTACTTTGACAGTTTTGGTAATTTACAGCCACCTCGGGATCTTGTTGAATATTGATATTGTGAGCAATATATAATAATGTGAGCAAAGTCAAGTACAATCAGTAACATTATTAAGATTACAATAGCTACAACTGTGGGCACCTTTGCCTAAAATTTCTTCTGAATGATATATAAGTGTTGGTTCTGCTTCGACTTCAGTCAGTTTAGTTCGAGTAATCATAGAAGATTCACTAACACTGAGCCTGTCTGAAACCTCAGCTGTATTGGAAGCTCAATATTTTCCACCGCTTGAACTGTCACCTAACAAAAATTACGTTCTCGGACTTGTTGAGTTGTTGACATTCAATTCAATACCAAACATCGATACAGGCAATAACAAGTTTTACGTGGAAGGAGAAGTGATAATTTGCCAGCAGGCAGCTACGAGATTGAAGACATTGAGAAGAGTCTGAAAGAAGCGCTTCTACCAAAAGGCATAACCCTTAAACTCAAGCCGAATAACAACACCCTTCGTTGCATGATCAAATGTAATCGATCGATTGATTTCCAGCCAGAAGATTCTATCGGCAAATTGTTGGGTTCCACAAGTCGTGTATTGTCGCAAAATATTGATTATGAATCCGACTTGCCAGTAACCATTCATTTTCAAAAGTAACGCTTTAGGCGTCGAGTGTAATATTACATCTGGGGCATACATAAATGAGCATAGGGTACACAACATACACGAATTCTTTCCAGCTATCTCACCAGGCTACAAGATTATAAAAGTACCATCGCCAATTATTTACTTACCAATCACTGTCAAGACTATAAATAACTTACAACTCCACATCGTTCATCAAGACGATCATTTAGTTAATTTTCGTAGTGAAGGCATAATAATTAGATTACGCATCAAATCGGTCTGAGCATTATGGGTATTGTATACAATACTAATGTGGGTAAAGGCTATAATAGTAACTTACCATGCCGTCGAGTAGCCAGTCATCGCGAAGTGCTCAAAGCGCTAACACGTCAACATACAGTTTCTAAGAAGTCTAGGTTTAAGAGTTGTCGTATGCGTCTCATTGTCATTGACTGCTCAAAACAAAATGAGTCATTTAAGCAAGCATCAGTTAATGTACGTTTCGAATTTGAGGCTAGGGCAAATATTCCAGTTGGCACCTCTGCATACTGTCTCATCCTACACGATCGTATAGTCGAATACAACCCTATGAGTGGAGATGTTAAAAAAATCGTTTGAAGGGTGGTAGGAGAAGGTGGTATAAATTGAGCAGCAGCTTGTGGTAGTCAGTCAGAAAGCCTGTGAACGAATTTGTCGTCAAGGAACTTGCCATAGTTCCACTCAACGCTCAACTCAAGACGTTGGTGTTTTTGTTTTTCAAGCTGCCTACACCGTGGTGCAGACTCACAGCCAAGTGTAAGTCTGAAAATCTCTGGTTGGAACGCAATGATCACAGATTATCATGGAGTTCGGGAGATCTGGCCTACGAGGAGCTGCAAAATGTCTTGAAAATTGTTCTATGTAAAAGTGTGTATGTAAAAGGACCCGAGAAGAAGCAATGGCTCGAGAAGTTCAATTTTCGCGCAGTTGATATGGGTAAAATGGGCTTTCCCTAGTTACAGAGGCTGAAATATGATATTTTGGAGCCACTGTGCCTACACCATAAGTTAACGTTCAAGGAAAACTGCGCACACAGAAATGTATTGTTGCTGAAAAAGTTTTATCACGACAATACGCCATCTTTTGAGAGATCTCTCAGAGAATTGTATCGCACAGAGCACCTGTCATTTATGACTCTGAGAGATATTGCATATTTACCACGAGAATTCCTCATAACATTTGCCGCCAATAGCATCGAGCTAGCTTGGGATAAGCTGCCAGAACATCTAAAGCAGGACTCAGAGATTTTGGAGTGTCTACGCTGTCGAGAGCACAATTTCATTGAGAGTGGAGTTCCACATTTAAAAAGAGATTTTGTGCAGTGTAAACTGAATGCTCAAAATAAATAGTAACACGAAGAAGGAGGTGCATTTTCAAGAAAATCCAACAGTTCATTTAATGTGTATATGGGTGTATGCATATAAAAAGGCACGCCGTGGAGAGTGGGAGCAAGCAGCCCGACATCAAGAGTGCTTATGAAAAAACTTCAATGGTGTCTATAAAATAAATGTATGTATTTTAATTGTGACTACTATTTTATAAACCTTTACCTAATCCTTCTACATGCTGTAAAATAAGCCAAAGAAAAATATATAAATATGGAGAGCGTATTATACTTATTGAATCATTTACGTTTTAGATACTGTGACGAGACACGGGTTTTGTTAACATAAATACGCGTGAAGTCGGACGCATTAGACGCGGCATGCACAGCGAGCGTGCGCGCGCAACATTTGTAAGGCAAGCTCGCACGATCGCGGGGCGCGGCAATTAGCGAAAGACTTCGCGGCGAGCGGCATACCGTAATGACACCTGTACACAGCCGCGCCGCGCGCCTTTATAAGGCGGACCGCGCAGCATAACGGCGAGTTCTGCTCGAGCCTCACTCCAGGTAGTATCGTGAGCACACGTTACTACAGGGAAAGCGAGAGTTAGATTTACATCCACGAAATCGCCTCGTGAGCTCACGTGACGATCCAGTAGACGATCCAAAACCTGAAAATTCTAGTTGCCGTCGTGAGCACATGAGGCAACATAGAACACCCGAACAAAGTCGAACCTCATCTACGTGAGCACACGTAGCTGACACCCGACGTCACCGTAGAACCTAACCTATATCCTAACGCAGTGCTGACTCCTTCTGCCACTGTGAGCAAACAGGGTTGAGGAGGCAGTGATAGCTTCACCAACGGTTCATCGGGTCGTGCGCTCACGTCCCGATTAATCCGAGGGTCATCCCTAACCTATAAATCCAATTTTTATACGCCGACATCTCAAGATTTCCTTTGCTACTGTGAGCACACAGAGCAAAGAGAAGAACGAGACGAGCGACGACGATTTGTAGAGCCGTGCGCTCACGACTCTATTAATCGAAGGGATAACCTCAAAATATAGTGACACTATTTCGATCGTTGCTGTGAGCATACAGGGTGATCGGGATTGCTGACATTTCGCACATTCGGATCAGTGTAGCCGTGCGCCCACGACTTCACCGTCCCGAATGAATTCCTAACCTCCAAATCGAACACCGACCTGTAAAACCCGTACCGTACCAATAACCTGATCGCTACCGCCGACCGCAACCCTAGAAATCTTGTTAACGCGAAACTCCGCCAGTACACTCGTAATTTGTTAACCGCGATGGTTTAAATAATTATTAATTGTAAAGGTAAAGTATTTTTAACACGAAGCAAAATGATTTCTGTTTCAGCCGGGCTTTAACAACTGAGTCCTCGTTTTTGTTAAATATTAAGTTACAAATATTTTGTTATTATTAAAACACAACAACAGATTTGCTCTTTTGCACATTTCCCTACTCCGATCTTGGATCCGACTGTTTAGCTAGCCGAGCAGGCAAAGTACCATCGTTGCCATACAATAGTATATTACGATACAAGTAGCATAAATAGTCCATTACATGGTGAAATGATGGACTATTTATACCAGGAATAGGCGTGACAGCGGATTTATGCCACCCAGTGCTATAAAAGATTTTAAACAATTAAAAAGAAACAAAATTAAAAATTTGAAGTCAAAATTAAAATTTAAAAAACCATAATTTAAATTTAAATAGCATAAGTATAATTAAAATTAATTTCAATTAAAAATAAAAATTTAAAATAAAATTTTTCAAAAAAATTTTAAATAATTGAATAATCAAAAAATAAAAATACGTGCATTAGGAAAAGCAGTAATCATAGGATTTGTTAACACGGTATTGTTTGCTCATTAATTGAAAATCTACTTCTTTATTTATAGTATTTACATTCATATTAATGAAAAAGCTTTCAGAAATCAGTCTTTTGTACCTGTTACACTCGCGATCTCAAATTACATTGAAATTGATATATCAAGTTAGTTTCGCTCCATTTTTCTGAAACATGTTTGCCTAACCTAACAATACAATTTAATTTATATGTCATTAACGGAACACAATGTAGACCAAATTTTTTGAAAGTATGTTTACAAGAATAAAAAAATCTTTCATGAAATGGTAAAGATACTATTTGTGCTGGTTGTTTGTGTGTATTTTGTAGGTTATTATTAGAATTAATAGAATAATTGATTTTCCTATAGCGTTTTCGAACACAAGCATCAATAAACCAAACCAGATAATCATTATTAAGTAAAATATTTTTAACAATGGAAATATTATCAGCATGAAAAAACTCAAAGCTCTATCAACTAAATTATAGATAATGTTACGTTTGAGTCGTATAGTATGATTAGAATGATAATTTAAATTCTACCTGAATTAGTAGGTTTATGAAAACAGTTTGTAATAATATAATTATTGTTAATAGATAAAGTAACATCGAGAAAGGATATGTTGTTATTAGTTTCAACTTCGTGTGTGAACTGTAAGTGACTATTGTAACTGTTAAAAATATCTAACACTGTACCAAGTTGTTTTTTTTTTGTGCATAAAAAAGTATCATCAACAACATATCTAAAATAAAACAAAGGTATTCAGCCATAATTATCATTCAAAATGGAAAGATACTCAGTTTCTAAATCATCCATACGATAACAGCAAACAAAGGCGAAATAGGAGATCCCATAGGAGTACCAAAAATTTGTTTGTAAATAGTATTATCAAATTAGAAATAAGTATGTTCGAACAAAAATTTTATAGTTTCGACAATAACTGTAAACGTTATTATTGAATAATTTTAAATAGGTCGATAATTACAGTTCCGTCATTATCCGTTTTTAAGATTATCTTGCGCTACACTGTTATCTAAGTTGTATTAGTGCGTTATTTGTTTGTGTTTGTAATACGCAACTTATGTGTGCTTGATGCATGGCACAAAGATGTAGCATTCCTCTTATTATAATTTAAGATAATATTTGACATTTTATGAGAAAGAATTGGTACGCTATTATTTTTATTGTTATAACAATATGACTGAGCCGTATTGTTGTGATTGTATTTATTATATTTTGTAAATAATGACTTGAAGAGGTTGGAAACCAAACCAACGAAACGTCGTCGACATCTAATTGCTGAGTTTTTATTTCTACAAGGGCTGACTCCTTCACTTTTGATTACTAATTATTTATTTGGTTAACATGGAGAGCAAAAAGCTTAATTGTTGCACTAAAGTAAAGATTCTCGGCTGCACCGTCTGTTACAAAAATTTCAGAAGGACATGCGTTTTTAGTTTCTCCCGACAAAAAAATTACTGTGTTTAGATACTCTAATGTACCAAGTTCATTATCAATAGTAAAATATTAATAATTGAATTTAAAATATGTTTAACAAAATAATACAAATATACAAAAATAAAATAAAAGTAATAATTAAAAAACTTTAAAAAATAAAAAAAAGAAAGTAATGCGGGCTTTATAATAAAGACAATCTCAACCTTGTAAACCGCAGAGAGCTTTCATAGGAATCAATAAAAAAATTGTACAGTATAAACCACATTATCAGTAATCAGTTACATTATTTAAGTGCACTGAAGTAAAAGTAAAAAAAAATAAAATTTAGCTTCGTGATAAAATTCAGTGGACCACAATTCATGAAAATAGCCTTCGTAAAAAAGGCATTTTAGATGGTTTTTTGAGGTTAGGGACGAGCGCTTGAGGTATCGGCAAATAAAGACGGGCGGTTTCACGTTACGTTCAGCAGCACAAAATATATAAAAATAATGTCTGTCAATAATTTTCCTCCCATCGATCACAGGATAAACCTCTCAGCTGCATGAAAAAGCAATTTTGGGGGGGCGGAGGTGTTTGAGGTTAGGGGCGAACGCTTGAGGTATCTGTAAAAATACCATCGGATTCTTGTTCAGCAGCTTAAAATACATGAAAATAGTCGTTGCTTAGAATTTTTCTGAGCCCCTGTGATTTCTCACAGCTTGATATGCTACATGTGTACAATATATGCTACATGTTGACCTTAAACCCAAAAAAATTTCAGCGCAATTCCTTCACTTGGCTTCAAGTTATAGTTGATCATATTCAATGATTTGGCGTTGTCGCCCAGATCGGACGGGTGGGTGCCACCGCCAGTGCCACAGTGAAGCCATCACCACTACACATCGGGTCCTCAGGTTGCGGATAGAGGAACAGCCCCTAAGAAAGAGGTTAGCTAAAAATAAATTGAATAAGCAGCCGCGGACATCCGATAGGAACAGGCGTGGGTGTGATGAGCCCACACTGTCGAACGCATTTATCTAGAAAGACTACGCAAGCACCACAACAAAAAACACTTCACATTATCTCTTATCTCACAATCTATCTCTTTCATACAGTACAAAAATGGGCAAAAATCCTGCTGCCGAGGAGGATGTGGGAGCGATCACAACTGCCCCGAAAGGGGATGTGTACCGTTCACGGAGTGAATCAAAAACAAAGTACATGATTGTGGATAAGCTAGGCATCTGCAGAGGGAAGGGAAATCTTAGAGTTGGGAATTTTACTTTTGAAAAGGTTAGTGAATTCAGGTATCTGGGTACGACCATAAATGAGAGAAACGAGATTAATGTCGAAATAAATAAGAGACACCATTCGGGTAATGCTTGCTTCTACGCCGTGAGTTATTTACTTAAGTCGAGGCTGCTGTCTAAAAACGTTAAAATAAGAAAATACAGGACAATAATACTGCCGGTGGTTCTGTACGGGTGCGAAGCGTGGGCTCTCACTAAGCAGGCGTACAATCGTTTTAGGGTATTTGAAAATAAAGTCTTACAAAAAATATACGGGCCGAAGAAAGATGAGGAAATCGGGGAATGGAGAAGACTACACAATGATGTGTTACACAATCTGTACGCGTCACCAAATATTAACAGAATAATAAAATCACGCAGATTGGGATGGGCACAGAGCACGTAGCGAGAATGAGAGACGACCGTACGGCAGCGCGTGTCATGAAGGGCAGGCTGATGGTAACGCGACCTCTAGGTAGACCTAGACGTAAATGGGAGGACAACGTAAAAGCGGATCTAGTAGAAATAATGAATGATGAAGATTGTGTCTAGCTCCGTCCGCGTATTCATCTATACACACGCATTATTGTCAACATCGAAATGCTTCTTTTTATACTGAACCAAGCAAGAAATTATAATTTCTATGTATCACGGAAAAATTTTCGAGTGCGTGGCAGGGCCAAAAGTGAGAGCAGAGAACTACGCCAGTTTTTCTCGGCGCTACCCTCTGTTCAGTTTGTTTTATCTGATTTAAGTAGTGTAAGTAAAATTAGGCATTGAATTTCGTGCCACTGCGCGCTCTCCGTTGCAACGTTGAGAGCGCGAGCGCATGCGTCGAGTTGCGCGCCGCCGGCCCCGCTCGCGAGAGCGCGAAGGGCCCGCGCGCGATTATTCCTGTTAGGAATGCGCTTCGCACGTTTGGCTTCCTTGCTCCACGGTTGCGGACCACCTTTTCGCTCCCCAGGCCCGGCTTCCAGACCTCCAGGACCAGGACGGAAGCAGCGGCGGATTTCGACGAGGCCAGCTTAACGCCCTCTTCAGCGGCGGTTTTGCTTTCGTTTTTTGGGGTAAGAGAGCTCTCTTTGCGTGCGGATCAGGTACCTCGCGTCTTTGCGTTCTTTCATCTGATTTTTTTTCTCTTTTAGAGTCACTATTCTATTTCTTTTTATTTGTATAATTTCCTTTCCTTATCTCAATAAAGCTTACGCTTGCTAAGGTTTTTCCCTCTAAACCGTGAGGGTTTTTACGCCAAGGCAAGTGCCTTTTCTGTATCGCGAAATCGTGTGTGTTTATTAAAAAGAACCCTTCACTCACTCAACCCTTTCCTTTTGACGGAACTCACTCTCAGTTCTTTCCTTCATTCTAGATTATTATTCACCCTCTCTCTTTGAAAGCGCTGAGCTCCCGTGCGAGAGCTCCGCAGTCCGTCCGGCGAGGGAGCACGTTCAAGATTATGGTATTTCCTCCGCGGACTGCGCGGGGCTCTCGCGCGGTAGCGCAGCTTCCGAAAAGCCACTTCACCCCGCACAGTGTCGCATTTTGGTTTTTTTTTGTTTTAAAATCAAATAACTTTTGATCTAATCGATGAATCGTCGTGATTTTTTTTTAAATTGAAGCTCAGGTGATCAGGAATCTTGGAAAAATATTAATAAAGGCCATTTAAAGATATGTAGATCAGGAAAAATCGGCGAATTTGATAAATTTTGCAAATATCTAACGAGACTTACTTTATCTTAATGAAATTTGTATTTTTATAATATGTAAACCTAATATACGATGTATTAGATCATACTTGACTTGTTTCAGCTTATAAACTTTCCCTGAAAGGGTTTTGCTTCCCATGAATGAGCAGAAATGTATAAAAATGCCGAAATACTGATTTTTTTTTCAATTTCTGAGGATCTACTTTCATTCTGAAGACCTATTTAACTAATTATGAATAAAATATTATTAATCAACAATTATACTATTAAACCCATAAGCTCCTATACACTGTAAATTCATAACCTCAACCTCGACAAACTTTAATCCCCTGATCCTTTAAATCCACAAATGCTTAATCTTATCAATTTCTATATCCATAAACTCCTGAAACCGTATTCTATAAAGT
>QLSS01000460.1:0-16722 GCA_024372645.1 Trichomalopsis sarcophagae
GAATATAATTAAACAAAAAGTCATCTGGTAAATAGTTTTGCAATGCCCTATAGAACATCTGTGCAAAATTACAGAAAGGTTGATAAAAAATTAATGAAATCCCAGGAAAATATTTACCTTGATTTTTAAACTTGCCAAGTTTTGATTTATTTATTTTCCTGAGATTGTTTAAGTTTATGCGCGTTGTCAGTAGATCTTGTTGATATGTATTTCTTAATTTTTATTATTACGTTTTTTGTATTAATAGAGATATATTTTTTTTAATGTTTCAGAAAAGGATATCTATTGAAGAAATTTTATATTTATAAAAATTAATGTTTTTCTTTTTAATTTAATTTAATATTATATGTATATTTATTTAAAATTTGTTTTATAATTTAATAAAATAAAAATAAAAAATAATATTTACAAATAAATATAGTATTTTTGTTTTTTCCCGCGAAAATATTTAATAATGTCGCGCACAGCGTGCAAGCACAGTGCCGGCACAGCGACGGCACGCCGTGCTGCGCAAAATTGCCGGCGCCAAGCCGTGCCGTCACGTGCCGTCCCTGTGCTGCGGCAGCTGGTCATCACGTGCTGTCGTGGATACGTCAACTCGTGCCGTCACAGGGACGTCTCTGTGCCGACACGTTGTTATCTGGGTCCGGAATAAGTGTGGAGCACTCTTAAGTAATCTCTCTTGCCTAATTCCAAGAATAAAGAGCTTTTTAAAAAAGAAACAATAAATATCTATCACGCCCGGTGTTGGTGTTAAACAAAAATTTAGATAACAAATATATTTATTATATTTTTAAAATATTTTAAAAGTAAGCTTTACGATATATTACAAATATTTTGAAAATAAATATTGATAAAATTAAATATTGCGAAATCTTACATCAGATCTGAGGTGAGTTCCCAAATGAGATTTTTTGTGTTTTTCAATTACAAATAAATAATTTTGACTTGCAAGTATACATGAAATTTGGTAGTAGGGTATTGAACTTTCAGGTTATAAAATGTCTAAAATTATTGCAAAATTCTCCATGAGATTTCATGCCAAAATCATTACTTTTGTGTATATTCAAAGTTACTGAGAATTAATTTTAGACATAAACAAGTTTCACACTTTTGTTTTTAACAGAATTACTAACAAATAAATTAGAAATAAGATTTTATGCTGCAAAGAAAAACAAATTATAACTTTACAGATATCATCTCACTCATATACACAAACATACAGTAGAACTTGATAATTAGGATACATATTATCATAAAATCCTATTGAATAATCTTTATTCAATATAGTTCATCTATTTAGCTTCTATAGCAAAGTATTTCGTAAATTAAATTATAAAATCAAAGTACAAGCTCACTTCTCACTTAATCAGTTAAATAAAAATTAAATATTATTTTAATTATTATTTTCCTGATTAAAGGTAGTTTAACGATGCAGTTAAAGTTAGAATTAATGGGTACACACAACAAGTAGCAAAGGCAAAATCATAAGAGTGCAGGTTTTTAATCCCAAATGGAACCGTACATTTCCATACGATCGTGTAGATTGGTTTTACAATTTAGACACATTGCATGTTATTGTGTGTCATCCTACATTATGTACTTAAAAGAAATGATGGAGCATCGAGTGAACAACAGGTTTCCATGAAAAAAAAATCTAATGTTTTAAATGCACCAACACTTTGAGGAAGTTTTTTTTATTTCCCCGTGATACTGTACTTTTTAATACATTTGAACACTTTTTTAAAGTTATTGTACATTTTAGTACATTTTGTAAATTTTAGTACATCTTTGTGGTTTTTTGTAACAAACATTTGCTTAAATTATACAAGAAGTCGTATATATCTGCATATTTAAGTAGATTCTTTTACGATTATGTACAATTTGGTATGTCATTGTACATTGCTATATGTTTCTGTACATTTTTGTATGTTTTCATATGTTTTTGCATGACTACATAGCATGAAATATCTAAATTTCAACAGAGATATACGAAAATGTATAATCACACATCTAATTATTTATAAACTTACTTCATTGTATATAATTTTATATCAATTTGTATTGGAGTACTAATTAATTTTTGCTTCTGGGATTAATTTAAACAGTATTGTTGCATGTATAGATGACTGTCCTTAGGAATAAGATGAACATTTATACAGAGTAAATGGTGTGCATTTTTAGCAGAATCTGTAAAATATTTCAATTATAATCAAAGTTATGATTCCGTGTACATACGTCAGTTATCTACCATATATGACAGCCCCGACAAAATCAAACTTGTTGTAACAAAAAATAGCATATAAATTGTTTTTAATGTAAAGCTAATAGTTTTGTAAAGTACAAGCTTTATGTTGCTGTTTTATTTTAACTAAATCAGTAAGTGTGTATTAGCAAAATTTCTATATTCAAACATTTCAATCTGCACTGTGTCTATTCGCACCACTAATTCACGTAGATCCACATAAATCCACGTAATTACGTGTTCAAAAATTCACTTCATTGACGACTTTTCCACTTGGATTTACGTGGATTTACATGGATAAAGTACAGACATGTATTTTCCAGGAACGTAAATTTTCCGCGTTAGGGCACGTAATTTTTTAGGCATTGTCTATGTACACCAAGCTTTGTACATACATACACGGTAGATGAAAAACGGTACACGGGTTTTTCCTGCGGAAAAAATTCAATCCGCGCACACACTGTTTCATGGTGACTGTTTGTCAAAATAAGCACTGCGCATGTTCAATCGTGTTTTCCAACAAAAAGATTTCTCCGTGTACACAGGTTTTCCTTGCCGAAAATATTTAACCCGTGTATGTGTACATTTGCGAAGAGTGTGCGTGAGTGGGTATGATTACTTTAGCACATCTGAGTGAAAAGATCAGTATGCTAAAGCAACAGTACACAGATTTACTCTTTGCAAAAGAAAAGTAAATTACAAGTCACTAATTAATTGATTTTCTTGTTCAGATGTGCTAAAGCAATCATACCCACTCACGCACACTCTTTGGAAACGTACTCTAGAAAAATGGCCAAAACTTTAAATTGGAAAAACTTTGTGTTTTCTTAATGTACTTCATCCACGAAAATTCACGTAAATCCAAGTGGAAAAGTCGTCAATGAAGTCAATTTTTAAACACGTAATTACGTGGGTTTATGTAGATCTACATGAATTTACGTGAATTAGTGGTGCGAATGGACACAGCGTTTAATCTGTGTATATATGTTATATAAAAGCATGTTTTTATTTTGTATTTAAAACTAATTTGTCTTATATTAGAATAATGTGTACTAATATTAAGCAAAAACGAAAAAAAAAAGGAATTTTACGAGTGGCTATTTGGAATCATTTTGCCATTTATAAAAAAAGCTGCTGCTATTTCATCGGCACATAACTTCCTCCTAATCGGTTTTCCATTATTGTTCTCTAATATCAAAAATCTAAATATTCTATCAATTAGGTTTTAACACCATATACAACCATGCATTTTATCAAAACATTTATAGCTTTAGTTTGCGAGTTATATGCACAAAAATAATAATGTTTAGTTATACAGGATATACAGGGTGATAGACAAAGAATTTGAATCTTAATATCTTACAATAGTCAGTTTCAATATTAATGAGTTTCATAAGCTGCAAGAAGATATTAACCAAGACTATCAAAAGATCTGTATTTTCCAAAAATTTCAACTTAAAGTCTTTTTACTTCCATAATCATATGACATAACAAACCTATTTTTTTAATTTTCAATCTTTAGCTCAAAAACATTTTTTCAAAATGTTTGAACATTTAGTTTTGAAGATATTGATTTTTTTTTTAAATAACCTTATTTATCATAAGAATGTAAAGGAATGGTCAATCTGAAAAATCTTGTGGTAAAAAGTAGGCAATTTAATGCTCTTTCAGAAACTTTTGCTGAATTATTGTATAAATTATATCATTAAAAAAGAAGGCAAAAATGTGAAAATGTTCAAAAAATAGTTAAAATTGTAAAAAAAATTTCCAAATTTGATTGCGATTGGTTGCATGCTTCCAGATTTACGATAGTATACATACACACATCCATCTGCATGAACATTTTCATTGATTAAAGTATGAAAAGCAAGTTTATTTATAGTATAATATCAAATTATGAGAACCATTAAAACATGAGTTAAATGTTACTGTAGGATATAACACCATGCTTTGAATGCATGCTAATATATTTTGCGTTTATTACGAGTGATTGCTATTATGAGTGACCCATGAGATTAAATAATTCTTTTATTCTTTTACAAAATTTATTTATGATTATATTTTTGTATAAAATTATATAGGCCGTGTAAAACATGCACTAGGGCATATATTTTAGCGTTTACTATCACACACACTTTTTAGACCCTGATTTAGAACGCAGGATAATAAATGCTTTTGTACTACTTTGTGATAAAGTACATGAAAATAAAAATTTTCTGGGCTTCTAAATAAATAATAATCGATCTTAATAAATAAATAAATTGTCTCAGTCTTCAATTACGTGTTAAAAATTTTATTAATTAGAAAAATATTAAAAATTATAAAAATATTATTATATGTAATGTAATTTTTATACTCATATGTTGTCTGTAAATAATAGAATACAGAAAAAAAGTACTTATTGTTCTTTTTCTAACTTTACAGAGCGGCCACCCATCCTCTTACGAGCTCTGGTTAACGCTGCTGAACTTTAATTGTGATCAATCTTCTATACTTCTGTCATCAATGCTACACTTACAATATATCATAAAACCAAATTGTAGATGGGCAAATACTATATTCGAGGACGTCATCTCTGGTGCATAGGGTGGTTGATGACGACGTCCATGCCCAGTTGAAAATATTCATATAAATTGAGTACATAATTTTATCATATGATTTCATTATATAATTTTATAAAAATCTCTCAAATCATCATATGCTAAAATTCTGTAATAAAATAATATTCTAAAATTGTGTAAGATCATGTACTGAAATCATGTGTTATTGTGTTCCAAAAACATGATATTTTGTAAATAATTTAGAAACAATATTTTATTTTAATTTAAATATGAGTATAAACTTTCATCAAAATAATATTTGGTAAAAAAGAAACAAATAATAAAGTGTTTCATGTTATGAATGTTTTTTTTAATATTACAAAATACGTATTTCTCCAAAGTTATTCATCAATCAAGGGGCGCGGTAGCACCCTGATGGCAAGTATAAGTTTTTATACACTGTGCCGACGGGGAGCAGCGCAACCCTATATATACTTTAAATTTGCTATTTATCCTAAATGCGTTCTATTGTCTGCAATGATTTCTTGTCTGATATCCTTGAAAAAAGCAAATGATAATCACCTGATTATTAACTGATAATAACTAATAACTGATTATAAGCTGATATCACCATAACATCAGCTGATTATTTGGTGATATCAGCTTAATATTTTTATTTAAGCTGATAGTTACACATATACGTTTATATGCGATGAAATGCTAGTTATAATCAGCTGAGAATCTCGTTGACAAAGGCGAGGTAAGTGAATTAGCTCACCTCGCTTTCGCGTTCAGACTTGCACTGGCTACAGGGTTTCCCGTGAGCCTCGGACTGGGTAGCTGGGATCAATATGAATAAGAATATAGAAATGTAAACAACAGAATGATAAACTATATTGTAAGCAAAACTAGAATCATGAATACAGAAGGCGCGTCGCCCGAAGCGACGGCGTATCATACGGGCGCGAGAGAGACGTAATAACCGGCGCGAACCAGACCGAAACTCGGTGGCCACGAACAACGGTCAGCGACGATTCGCGCGGGCTATTCCGCGGTGAACACACGCAAAACTTACGTTGGTGCAAGGAATCGGTCTCGACTCGCACCTCTTACGTAGCGGACGTCGGGAAGCCTTTCCCCTCAAAATATGGAGGCGCCCCTCCAGGTCCCTCCCGGCGCTTTCTTTGCAGATCCCTCACGGACACGGGTCGGATCCGTCCCACTAGCGGGTTTCTCGCGGTTCTGGAGATAAGCTCCTTTCTCTCGCACTGGTAGCGGAAGTCTGCCGACTTCTTTGGTCTACGCGCTCAAGTTCTCTCCCGACCTCCCTTGGTCTTCCGACGGTACAGCCGTCCGACGGCGTCATATGTTGGTCTAACCTAATTTTTCGCGACAAACGAGCGCGCGAGAATATAATATCTCGCCGCTCGTTACATTACACAGATATAAAAGTACCTTTGCATGTAATTAAGTCGGTGATTAATGCATTAAGTCGGCACGTGTAAGGTGTGTAAGAGTATCTTTCATAACAGCGTGCGCGGAGCTCGACTTTAGAGTCATTTGTTTTGGAGCTAAAGTCACCGACTTAGGCACTCTCTCTCTCACAGCGTGCGCGGGAACACTGTCGCCCCTACTAAAAAGATTAATAATATTGATAATCAGGTAATAATCGGCTGATTATCCGGTAATAACGCAATAATTATGAAAGTGTTACGAAAAACACGGAAATCGTGCATGCGTTACAAAAAAAATATGCGTTTAATTTTTTGTACTTGTTAAAGGTTTATTTTAGATTTAAAAATTGTAGAATGGCGGATCCACATGACATGCACCAATTGATAAATCATACCTTGTCACATTTAAAAGAACGCATATATCCACATATAGATGAATTAATAAAAATATACTGTGATAATATTCTTGAATCAAGAAATCTAAGTTGCTCAAAAATATCTGATATTACTTATTTCGGAAAAGGCAGTAGCATAGAAAATATACTAGCAGATAATATTAATTTACCACAAAATGCATTGGCATATCATAAAATTGTGAAAGATAGTTGTTTATATGAATCGAATGCTGCGACATGCAGCCTGTCCGGTTGCACGCGTACACTAATGCACTCCCACAACACCCGAAAATACCTGCTGCAACTCGGGAGCAGCGGTAGATCCCTAGAGAATAGTTGTTGTTGTCTCCTTGAGGAACATAACCTCACCTGCTAACCGCGTGGAGCAGCGGTGGCTCCCCTGCGGTCTAGCAGAAGACTACAGCGTAGAGTAGCGCCACGTTGTTGTTGCCAGGTGTAGTGGGCTGCTGTACCGATACAGCAGCCACACACCTAACCCTGCGGGCACTAGGAGTCGCGACGGATCACTAAATAAATCCTCTCGAGGAGGATTATAAATTACGAGTGCGCATCGCTGACGCGCATCTTCGTACGTTCCGCTATAGTGCGGCGGGCCGCGAGAGAGGGAACCGTGACGATGCGAGAGGGAGAGAGAGAGAGGAATAACGCGCCGTGATATAGCGCGCGCGGAGAGAGGGACTCGCGCGCGAATATACATTCCGCCGCGAGACGATGCTGGTAGTGGGAGAGCGCTTGTACACCACTAGCGCGCACCACTGCCAGAGCCATGTTGCCGCACTGTGACGCCCCAATGAACACGGGAGAGTCCAGTGCACCGCGTCTGTGGATTGCCTGAATCATGACAAAAGGATATATGAGGACTTCGCGGTATAACATATGCTATCTCTTTCTCTCTCGCTCATTGGACGCGTAAGAGATAGCGTCCGCGTACATGACGCCGATGATTTCGCGCCAATACAAATTATTATAGAGGGCGCCAATTAGGATTTTCCGGAGACGCGCAGGATAGCGGGAAGGAGAAGACTTCCTTCCATATCAGAATTCTCTCAACCTTCAATCGAGCAGGACGCCTTCTTAGGAATATTGCCAGCCGCGAATAAATACCGAGGTGATAATACGCAGAGTTGTTGTAGTGGAGAAGGCGAAGTATAGATCGAAGAAAGAGTAAGTTGTTCTTGATCTAATATTGGATTTTATTTAAATGTCTGGTTAGTGTTGAATCGGTATTGTACGTCCGAATTATTCTCGCGTAGCGTGCGGTCGTAATTACTTCGCTCGAGTAGGTTGAGACGCGGTCGATCAAATTGATCCCGCCATATTTGATAAACACGGATACATTGTTGATTGCTGTACAATCCAGCGAAAGATCGTAACCATTCTTGACAATTAGTAAATATGATGCACATCGTACACTACAAGATGACATGATGGCAAGTGTGAGTTAAAGTAATAATTTCGAAAAGTGCAACTATCTTATTTTTCATAACTATTAGTTATGATTGATTCTACCTTACCTGCTGATCTTTAATGCTTGACCTTTTCAAAACTGATTTTACTACATTCCCTAAAGTATATATTTATGAGAATATACAGAGAAACTTTTGTAAGCTACAAACATTTGACAATTTTTTTAAGAATATTGTAGATTTTTAAGAAGAAATAAGAATCATAATACAAAGATACAGATTTGTGTGGATGGAGCCATAAGTTATAGTTGCCAACATTTTACAATCATACAATATATTTAACAATAGAGTATATAAAAGAGCATAAAATTGTCTACTTTTTCCTGCAAGATTTTCCATATTGACCATTCAGTTCAATTTTTATGATAAAAAAAGTGATTTTTTATAAATTGTCAAGTTTCTTGAAAACATTTATCAGAATAAAAAACGATATTATATATTTGCTGTAAAAGTTTTAAACAATATTGATGACTAGTTGTCGAGCTATAAAAATCGCAAACTCAAAAATATGGATTTTCTATGTCGTACGATTACGAGAGTAAAAAGGCTCTATTTAAGTTGAAATTCTGGAAAAATATCGATTTTTTGATTAACTGGGCTAGGTTCTTTTTGCAGCTTATGAAACCGATTAGTTTAAACGATATTAGGATTCAAATTCATTATCTCTCACCCTGTATACCCTGTATAACTGAAAATTACTATTTTTGTTAAACCTTCTAACCCGTTTACTAAAGTTCAGAATTTTTTGAGAAAATTTATGATTTTATGAGGTTGTGAGGACCCTATATAGTATTTAAAATAATGAGGTTTCAATTGTTTCATGAAAATTACATGATTTGATATTGTGACTGCTGCTCTTTTAGCAAAATAATTAAGGTTGAAAGTATTTTAAAAATCATTATTATACTGTATATTTAAACAATATTGTATCTATTGAAACTATAAATTTCATTGGAGGAAGCTACGTACCAAAGAATTGGCAGCGGTTTTTTTCCTCAATTTATTTCCAGGCTTAAGACGAAGACCGAGCCCTATTTTATGCGGTTTCAAATAGAGCCCTTTACCTACAGCTATATCTTCCAGTTTTCTATTATGTCTATGACTTTATTCGAGAGCAAGTTTGATGATTTTGCATCGTTAACTGCTTTTTCTATTCCAGCAGCTTCTCCTGCTAAAGCACCAGTCGCACTTAAACCAGCAAATATAGGTATAAGGAATGATAAGAAACCTCCTACTTCCGATGAGACTGGTAGAATACGAGGAATACCAATGTTTCGCTTACCACCAGCATCTGTAACAGCTTTTTCAAGCCCCCTTCAATGCTGAAAGAATTTACGAGCAGATTTGCTAGGAACGATTGACTTTGACGCAGCTTTCACTATCTTCTTGAATGGAAGTCCCATTCCAGACTTTAACCATTTAGACTTTAACTTCATGGCACTTGTGATAGCAAAAGCAGCTGTTTTTTCTTTCACTCCTGAGTCTTTTGAGACAACTCTTTGACAAGCTTTATCGGCGAGGATTCTGTCAGCAGCGTTCCTAACTGCAATATTTTCTCGATTTTGAGAATATACTACATCGTGTTACTTGCAGGCACCGTCTAATGGGTTGATACCTGGATCACCACGAGCTAATCGTTTAGAAAGTTGAGTGCCTGGTCCACAGTATTAATAACCCGGTAGATGAAGTTCATCTGAAAGAAGCTATATTTATAGTCTCACAACAGTTGTTCAACAGTTCTCTCCATGTAAAACATGTTCAAGAAACAGTCTGTTAAGTTTCCGGTAGTAAACTTTGATACTATTGCAGAGCCGGAGAAGAAAAATAAACAACATGGTTATTTACTTCCAAATAGTATTCTAGCAGTATTTTGTGGACCCTCTAATTGTGGTAAAACCAATAGTTTATTAGCTCTCATAACACATCCGAATAGAGTTAGGTTTAAGAATGTTTACGTTTATTCCAAATCACTTAATCAGTCCAAGTACAAATTTTTAAAAGATCTTCTCGAAATATTGAATGATATACTATGATGTCATAGCTCCTAATAATGCACTTCCGAATTCTATCATGATCTACGATGATATAGCCTGTGAAAATCAAAACAATGTTAGAGCATACTACTGTATGGGGAGACATAAGAAAGTTGATTATTTCTATCTATGTCAGTCTTGTGTACAAGTTTCAAAACATCTTGTGAGAGATAACGTCAATCTCTTAATAGTTTTCCGACAAGTTCGAGATTATTCGACAGTTTGCCTGTTTGAAAATTTATTAATAATCTAAAGAACTACTTGTTGAAATTACACATAAAACTCTAATGTTATAGAATGTTCGTTAATCAAAATTGATAATAAATGGCAAACTTCGAATGAACAGATAAAACAATATGAAATAATTTAACGTTAATTGTTGAATTGAGGCTTCATGAGGTACTGAGCGGTTGTAGCAGGATAGGTAGAAATAATATGAAACGTATATTTATCCGATAAAATAGTTGTGGCATGAAGCCTTTAATCACTTTATTTACTTCACTCTCAATCTGCAGAATATATGCGAAACGAAATAATACAACACTTAATATTTTAGAATACACAGTATATTCGATGAAATATCTGTAATAATGATTATAGACGTGAATCTTTATTTATCTATTTAAATAATAAAAAGTATTATTTCGAAATTTATTGTTTAATAAGAAAATGATAATTATGAAAAGTAAAATTTAATTTGAATAGTATAATTGAATGGATATATCTAGGCAAATAAATTGTTGAATGTGTAGAATATAGTTTATAAGAATTTCCGAGTGACATGCAAGTTTAATTACGATCGAGCAAAATGCGTGAGATATTTGACTAAGAATCAGTAGCGAAAGAATTTATATGTACTGCGGGCTCGCTTGTTTGGCCTTGCCTATGACACAGGCGTGAGCCTGGCTTTCAAACAGGTCCTCTAGGTCAAACAAGACGCAAGTAAAATTTAATTGTTAACGAGTGTATTTGAATACGAACCGGCGTGCTTCGATTGAAAATTAGAACGTGATCGAGATGCGTAATGACACAAATACACAATATAATGAATGAGCGCGTGGTTCTTACGAATGTGTTACTCAATGTGTTATGTGCGGGTTTAGTATAAGAATTAAGCGACTAATGCGTCCACGTGAAAACCGACTGGGTGTCGACGTAGCCGGCCCAGTCGGACAGCACTTGGCTGTATTTTTACAACCCGTCGGAAGCATAGTTAGTGGGTTAATGTTATGTTCTGAGTTTTCACCAGTATTAGGTGAAAACTCCTCGGATCAGTTCACAAGGAATATCCCTGGGTGCACAGTATTAGTAATAAAAAATATGATATAAAATCTTACACGCGAAATAAAAATCAGACGCAGGCTTCTCGGCATTGCTGCAAATGTGCGCGTGCTGGGACTGCTTCGAGATCACTCACAACATGTTGCTTAGAGGTTGGCTGTTGCTGAAAGTGATGTTTCTAGTTTAAAGAGTTGAGTCGTTTTGCTCAGCAGGAGAACTACAGCCGCGAGCGAGCCGTAGAGACGCGAACGTAGAAGGAAACAGCATGATGCGCAAGAAACGAATTTACATAAACGCGCGGACTTAGCGCGTCGATCCACGCGCACACACGCGCTACTCAATATAGAGCTAGCGGTCAGTGCTGTAGCCCGCGAGTATGCGCCTGCGGTAGTAGCCCAGGTACGTCTGCTGCTGCTCGGGCTCCCCACTCTGCCAGCACGTGTCTACTTGACCGTTGCACAAGATGACATGAATCTCAAAGACTTATACAACGATCATGTCAACTTAGACATGACAATGTGTGAAAAATGACGTATTCGCAGTTTCGAGAACTATGCTCAAAATGTTGGATGGATGGCAAACATGGATACTGATTGTCAAAGATAGTCCTATCAACAATGGTAGATATCGAAAGAGTTTTGACACTTTTGCTATACATATAAGATACGCTTATTGTTAGTCGACATTCATTAGTCTATCTTTGACTGTTAAAGTATCAACATGACTGATATTCAGAGATAAAAGAATATACTTCATCAGCTTGTGAAAGCACAAAATGCTGTAAAACGCAAGTATAGTTGAAATTTGAAAAAGATAAATTTGAACAGTCAATAGGAGAAACTTTTAAACCTTTCGTTGATCCTTTCAAGAAACTAGTTATAACAGTTGAAAAATCTGAAGTATCTAAACGTAGTAGAGCAATAAAGAAAGAGGTTAAGGATGAAATGGTCAAATATAAAAGTTCTAATGATAGTTTTGATGATGAGACGTCTTTGGGCGTAATTTGAAAAAGAGTGAGGGAAGTCGTGGCCCTCCTGGTTTTGGTTTTAAAATCATAATTTATGGTCAATACGACTTGGATATAAAGAGATTATGCAATTTGTCAGATCCACAACAAGTAGACGACGCTGTCAATTTGTTAACACTTAAAGTGGAAAACCAAAAAATGCTAGAATTAATATCCCGATAAGAGAGAGCTAAGCAATTTAGATTATCTTCTGGAAGCATACAGAGAAGAATTTGATTTAAAATTACTTACCTATAAACTAGAAATCGATACTATAAAAGAAGCTATGTCACAGATCACAAGCAACATTCATTCTGCAAACGTTTAACATGCAACATAGAAGCAAATTTTCGAGAAAGGCTATACACCTAACTGCTCAACTTAGATTTTCACTATAATTAGAGTTGCTGCAACGAATTCAATAACGTATCATCTTAAAGAGTATCAAGATAATTCAATTACAGGCGGATTCTATAAACAGAAGCTCTTGAAGGCGAAGTATCCAGATGTTTATGTTAAGTATACGTACATTTGTGCTAGTGCACGAGTCAGCGGTGTTCGTGTGAGCGCGTGATATATGAGTGAGAGAGAGAGAGAGAGTGGAAAGGGAACTCTAGTTCCAGCGTGCTCGCTTGAAAGAGAGTTGACAGAGACTACATAGAGTCCTCGGTAGTAGCATCACGCTGAATATAATTGTTATGTAATCTTACGTTTTATTATATTAAATTACACTTAATAAATACTTAATAGTGTATTTATTTTCCACCACCTTATCAGTTTATATTGTAGAGAAAGTCTTAAAGAAGCGTGAAAAACAAGTAAATACATTAAATGGTTACAGTTTGATAGTCCACATAATATTTTTAGATTGATAAGACTAATTAATTTTTTTTTGGAAGTAATGAGAGATCCATTTTAGTTTCCACCTGTGAGATACATCCATAGTTAACTATCTCTCCATTAACTTCCTTTATTTATTCAAACAATTATTAACAATGGTTAACATTTAGACAATACGAAATTCAATGTTATGTATCACGCAAACAAGGCTCTTTGATAAGTCCAACACTGCCAATGCAATGTAGATGGGCTTGTGGACAGATATCTCAGTCAGTTGGGAAAGTTGTACAGCCACGAGATTCTCATCGAAAATCGCACAGCTGTGGAAGTTGGGCTGAGGAATGCACGCCTCACAGCCATAGCCTCCTTCCCACTTGTTTACCAGCTTTGCGTGGACTCTCTTTCGCTCATTCTAAATGGTCTTACCATACACTGCGTTGTTGAAGAGTTTAAAGAGCATCTTCTCGAACTCATTCTTGGCATTCTTTCTCATCTCGCTGTTCAAGTCAATGTATGGCTTCAACCATGTTCCATTAAGAGTTGCGCCCAGATGGCTAACCTGCATTTTTTTAACGACCTACTCTAATGTTAAGTTGAAGAGCACCGTAGAGAGCCCATCCTCTTCTTTTAAACCATCGCGTATCGTGAAGGGTTCTGATACATTACCGCCTACTTGGACCTTTCCCGTGCTTCCGTTCAGACATATTTGAATTAATCTCACAAGTTTTTTGGTACACCGAGAAGTACTAGAGTTTGATACATTTTGCTTCGCATAATAGAATCGTACGCTTTATAAAAATCTATAAATAGTTGGTGTATGATTTCGCAAAATTCATACTTTTTCTCTAACAACTTTTATGGTAAACATTCGATCGCTCGTCGATCTGTTGCGCCGAAATCCGCACTGATAATCTCCTACTATATCTTCCGTGAATGGAGTAAGTCTAGTTTGTATTACGTTTGATAGAACTTTGTAGCACGTTGCTAAAAGCGAGATACCCTTATAGTTATTGCAGTCTGTCTTATCCCTCTTTTTAAAAATCGGTATAATAATAGATTCCTTTCAATTTTTGGGTATTGTTTCATTTTTCCAGATGGCACATCTAGTTTATAGATTTTTAAAGTAAGCTCGACGCACCCATCTTTAAGTAACTCAGCTGGTATAGAGTTGTTTTTTAGTTTTTTAATCGCGGCTTCTACTTCTTGGTAGTTCGGTTCCTCCACGTGGAGTTCAGCAGTATGAATTCAGTCTTTAATTCTTCCCTATTTTCGTGCACGTTTAATAATTTATCGAAATAGTTTTTTCACAGCGACAGTAATTCGTTGTCATTTGTTACAAAGTCCCCGTTTTCGTCCTTCGTCAATTGCGCTCTACTCCTAAAACTCTTTCTGATTTTCACGGGGGTTATTTTTCTTACTGTTTGTTTCTATTCTCCAAATAAGATTTTTTTGATACTCCCGCTTCTTATTTCTGTAGATCGCACTCTTCGTTAAACCATAGTTTGCTCTTTGGCTTTTTCTTTTTACCTAGTACTTTGTTCGCGGCTTCTTTTACCGTTTTTCGATGTCCCCCCATAAGCTATTCGGTTCGTCATTCCCCTCCAGCGATGTGTTTGCTTCTTCAAGTGCCTGAAACCTGTTACTAATTTCTGTCTGGTACCTAATTCGGTTTGCTCTATCTCGTAGATTTTCAATATCGAAGCTTTCTACCTTCTTTGTTCGCTTACTATTTTGATTCGCTACTAATCTAGCTCTTAATTTGGCTACTAATAGGAATGGGTCTGAGTCGCTATATGCCCCTCTATGAGCCTTTACGTCGAGAACGTTAGTACGACGTCTTTTTTCAATGAGAAAATGATCAATTTGGTTCTGTGTGGCCCCGTCCGGCGATGTCGACGTTACTTTGTGTATGTCCTTGTGCTTAAAACACGTAGTTTTGATTAGAAGATCTTTTGCTGCTGCGAAATTTATGACCCTAATACAGTTATCGTTGCAGGCTTCGTGCAGGCTTTCCTTCCCTGTAGTAGGCCTAAACATTTCCTCCCCACCTATTTTAGCATTGAAATCGCCTAATACTATTCTTGTGTCGTAAAACGCGAACTGATCGATTATCTGCTCTGAAGTTTCGTAATAGAGATCCTTAGCTTCTTCTTCTTTGTCCTCCGTAGGACAGTGTACATTAATAAATGCATATCTATACCATTCACGTTCGATGATGATGTACGAGAGCCTATCATTGACGGATTTGGAACTTTTAACCGAATGTATAATGCTTTTGCTTACGAGAAATCCGGTGCCTAGGAATCCCCCGCTTCCGGCCCCATACAGGTACGTGAAGTTACCCGATGCCAGTACTCCGCGATCTGGCCACCATGATTCCTGTATTGCTACCAAATCTAGATTATACCTTTCAGCTTCCTTTTTGAGTTCTTTAAACGTGCCTGCTCTATATAGACTGCGAACATTCCAGGTTCCAACCCTTAAGTCTCTTTTGGTTTGGTTTTGATTTTTTTGAGCCATGATAATATGTTAAATCAGCTAACCTTCTTCTCAGGGGCTGATTCCTCTATCCGCAACCTGAGGACGCGCTGTGTAGTGGTGATACACGGAGAAAAATAAACCGTTGCGTTTACTGAAGTCAGTTCAGTAACGCCTGTTCAGTAGACGCTACTGCACAGACTTCAGTAAAATCTACTTAACTTCGTGCGACAGCGATAAGGAGCGGCGCACCTAACCTAAAAAAGTAAAAAACCTAAACAACTTAAATTTTCTCTTCCCGTATTTTATCATAACATTATAAAAACATTATAAGTACAATGAAACGGTCATGACAAGTTACGTAGTAAATATCTTGAGAATTATTCCTAATTGATCAGTATATAATTTAACTTTAAGTTAAGTAAGCTATTTATTGATAAAAAAATGTTGTTACTTCATTATGATTAAATATAATAAGCTTCATTTTGGTTGATTGATCTCAGTTCTTTTTTATCTGTTATTTCATTTTTATCATCCTCATCATCTTTTTTATCTGTACTAAAATGTATTACACTTTAGTACACAATATAAATGTTATGACTGTTATAATCTTACAATTTAATATAATTTTTTTGTTAGATTTTGTTAATATAACTAATACTGTTATAAAATTACTACAAAGAGTTTACTTACTACAAAGAGTTTAATTAGCGCGCCACGAGCGGCCTTACGGCCGCGCTTCGCGTTTTGTGTGTAAGGCATGACCGCTGACGATCGCGCTTCGCGCTCGCCTTAGGCTGCGTCCACATTCAACCTATACGCTAACGTACACGCTACCATTTGTGTGTATTAGTATATATATATATACAGGGTGACCCAATTTAAACGGGCACCGCTCATAACTCGCCAGGGACATCCACAATCGAAAAAATGGTGGAGACCAAAGTTGTAGGATATCGAAGG
>QLSS01000460.1:17122-38355 GCA_024372645.1 Trichomalopsis sarcophagae
CTAGTCTCTAACGAATAAATACATTGATTGTCAACATATTTATTCGGCACTTTTTGTTTATCGTTAATTTTTTATTCTTGTAAGGTTTACAGACTATTTATTTTCATAACAAAATTTAATTTCCCAGTTAGCCGCATCTACGCATGCGCGAGTGACGTCACCAGAAGACTTCTGTTTGAAGCACCACCACGCGGCGGCAGGTGGCTGAAAAAGTTTTCAATATTTTCTGACTCCAAACTCCTATTTCGTTGACTCTCCTTCTCTACAGTCTTCTTGATTTGTGTACACACAATTTATTGTATAAAGTAATTATTAATTACGAACATTATTGTTCTTTTTGAATGAATGATTTTTACGTTATTTGGTGGGGGGGGGGGGGGGGGGGGGGGGGGGGGGGGGGGGGGGGTGGGGGGGGGGGGGGGGGGGGGAGTATCTCCAAAACAACTATATAATATAGGTAGATATATATAACGTATACGGGTCATTATGGACGCAGCATAACCTTCCGATGCTCGCGCTACGCGCTTGCCAAGGCCGTCTATAAGCCTACGGTGTTATTCATTGATATGTAGGGTACACTCGGGGGACAAAATAAGTTTATACATAACATACATTCTTTTAAATTAGCGAGAAATATAAATTATTATAAAATAATACCAAAAATTATTAAAAATTATTATTATTTTGTAAAATTAAATAATTGATAAACATCATCATTTTATAGTACTTTAATTTAAAATATATATTAGATCGGAATTCCATAGCGTTTCTTGAGTCATGGATTTAGCACGAAAATAGATTATTAGCAAACGGCAACTATGTCCTTGATAAGTAAACATAATTTAAACAAAAAAAGTAGTTTTATTATCATGTAAGACAAACAACAATTGCGCATACATTGTGCGCATCGATCTAGCGACCGGCTTGCGACACATTCTCGCCGCCGTCTGCCGTGTGTTTTGACGTTTTGAAGCGCCCTCCCGGCCTTCATTCACCGCGATTTCTTGTGCTCGATTTTCAATTTTTCGGTGATATAATAAGTAGGGCAGAAGGGCAAAGCTGACGCGATACAGTAGTGTTATTTCAGTAAACCAAAAGTGCAGCTATGGTATCCGCTTAAAGATCGCCGCTATCTCGCTAGGAGACCGGCTGCTCGCGGTTCTTGGTTAGTTCTTGATAATGTCAAAAATATAGGTATTATGTGCAATAGTGATGCACCCAGAATGGCACCGACTATGCATATGTATGTGTGTGTTACTCCGTCAAGGAGTGCTGTATTATGGAAAGATACATATAACTCCAGCAAGAATCTTGAGTTTTTGCGCTTGGAGGTTATCTTTTGTTTGTCTGACTATGCTCCTGTTGATGCACCCTATGTTGTTTCTACTGATATGCGGATACGGATACATTCTTCTTGATATTAGATAGTATCTGGAGAAAGATTCACCATCATTCTTGTGTCTATTTATTGTGTTATATCAGTGACTATGAGACTGTGTCATCTATTTTAAGAGTTGAATCAGTGTCGTAATTCTGATATTTCTAGTAGCTAAGTATGTGATATTGCTGTCAAAGGACAAAGATAATTTACTGCTGCCAATTGGACCATCCACGGACTACCCTGGAGCTGATTCGCACTGGCGTGGCAATGTGGTTTGGCGTTGCTGGCTTCTTCAACCGCCTTAAAATAACCCTGGGCTGGATTCTCTCTCTTTGGTGGTGTTGGTTGGCGTTTCTGGGTACTTCAACAGCCTCAATACGACCATGGAGCTGGATATATAGTATTTGGTTGTTCTGCTTGGCATCTCTGGCTGATGTAATCACGAGGAGACAAACCTAGGACTATATTTGAACTCTCTGACAGTGCTGGATAGCGTTTCTAGCTGCCTTAACCACCCGATAATGATCCAGGAGCTCAATTTCCACTTTCCGGCAGTCCTGTTTGGCGTTTCCTGCTGCTTAAATCACCTCGAGACGATCTTGGATCTGAATTCGTGCTGTTTTGGAGTATTGTTTGGCGTTCTCGGATACTTTAACTACTCTAATACAGATCCGAAGATGGATTTATACAATTTGACAAGGTAATATTCAATATATTACAATAAACTTGAGCTGTATGTTAAATCGATATTGTATCTTCAATGAGGTTTAATTTGAAACGCTGTGTTCATATGATAAATTCAGTAAAAAGATTTCGTATGGCTTGCGGATAGATTTTCAGTGATTATTAAGATAATCTTCTGTTTGTAAATGTGAACTATGTCACTAAAAAGTGTTGTTTAACGGTATTCATACTTAAAAGCTGTCTTGATTACAATTCTTATCCAGGGAACAGTGGTTTAAATCTCTCAATAATTATTTAGGAGTATGGATTTGTAATATATTTTTCTGTATGTCTAGGTGTACAAACAATTCTGCATTTGTTGTATAATGGTTTACTGCATCTACTGGAGTCAAACGAAGGATACTGATGGTGTTGATGATTGAGCTATCAAAATCTTGGAGTTGTAGCGAAACTTCATTCAACTTTGCGGTACTACTGGTCTACTGATGGACGTGTGTTTTTATCAGGTGAGATCGGTGAGTTGAGTAATTATTTGTAAGTATAACTTTTTAATATTTTTTTTTTTGGTTTTCCAGTGTGTGAATAATGCTACAACTGTCGATACCATGGTCTGCTGAATAAGGAGCAGTAGGATCAAGGGCATTTATCATATGCCTGATCATCGATAATCAGTTTATAGCTTTCAGGTACAATAAATTCGATATAATTTTTATGATTTCATGTGATTGATTTAATTTTTTTTTTGCAGATGCAGTTTATATGTATCTATAATCATGCATTTGGTGTACAGGGGCTGGTTTTATTTGATTAATAACACAGTAATATTTTTTCTAGTTTTAATTTTAGTCTATTTTTCTTTTAGGTGAAAAAAATGGAAAAATGGCAAAAAATTGCAGCAGGGATTCAAGAGGATTGTCAAGAGTTTTAAAACAATTATAGAGAAGATTCTTAATAAGTGCAGTTAAACGTTGATTTAAAAATAGGGTTTAATTTAGAAAATCTTTTGTTTAAAGTATAGCTCAGGTTAGAGGCATGTGGCAGGCTATTCAGAGCCTTTCTTCAATCTGAGTTATTTCCATTTAATTTAGGTTTTCCTAGTCCAGTAAAAATACTCAAATTTTAGAAGTATGTTGTGCTGATTGTAATTTAAAAATTGTATATTGTAAAAGATATCATGTAATATCTACGTAAACTCGATACTCTTCTGCGATGCTAAATCACTCGAGCTGGCTTTGCCGATAATCTTGATTGTATTCTGTATAAACGCATAGTCGATAAATTTTATCGTAAAAGATCAATTTCTTTGCTGTGAAAAATCGTTTTTTGGCTGTTAGCTCGAGTTAAAAGCATTTTTCACGTTTAAGTGTATAACGGTGTTTGCTAACCGTGTATAAAGTATTTGAGAGGAATTGACGACGATCCGAATGAGCAACTCGTTGCAGGCTTCTTGAAGGCTGTTCGAAGCCTGGCCCGTAGCACAGTATGCCGTACGTGCACGTCCTCGTGCACGTGTGCCCGCGGCGGCGTCGTGAGTCTTAATGCTGCGCAGCTTAATCGCGAATATGACGTTTGCGTCTTCGAGAGAAGGGAACGCGGGGAAAGCGGAGAGTCAGGCGAGAAATAAACAAGATAGATAAAAGATGAACTATGCTTTATGTAATCGTAAACCTACGAACAAATGCAGCGCAAGCGAGAGAGAGACAAAGCTAGACTTACTACGGAGAGAGAGATCAGCAAACGAGTAGGTACTTACAAATACTTCCGTGCTGGCTCGCTCGAACGTGTGCCTCGTGGCTTTTCTCGAATACACAAGCTAGTGGACTAGACCCTCGCTGGGCGGCGCAGATAATGCCTCGTGGCTCGACCTGGATGGCGTAAACGGACAATAGGGCTCCCGCTGGGCAGCGCAGGTGATGCCTCGTGGCCTTGGTCGTGCAGATGAGTGCAACGGGACGGCGAGCAGCGATAGATGCTTTACTCGTGCGGAACTCACAGATGGGTCTCACAATTAAACGAGATCGTACCCGGCGACACGACCGGACACGACTTCTCGTAGATAACGTACAGATCTCCGGCGCGGACACGGATCGCAATCGCAGGATCTCTCTAGGAAAATTAGACCGCACCGTACAATAGCCGAAAGCAAAGTTCTCTAGCGGACCGCGGTAGCTCGAGCTTGCGGGCTTTCTCCCACTCTCTCTCTCACGTGACACACTCACACACGCGCGCGGCTCTCTCCGTATTGCTAGCTGCTTAAGTGTGAACTCTCTCACTTACCTTGCTGCTGAAATATAGTACATGTTTGCATGGATATGTACATGCAGAATTATAGTTATTCACATATGTATTCGGAGGAGAGAGACATAACGAGAGCACGTTAGTCAACTCGTTATAACTGTTCTTAGAAAAAAGTTGTATTTTTCAGAAATCTACAACTTTTTCATTTAATTTTTTTTTTTTTTTTTTTTTTTTTTTGCAGAATGCTTAGATTTCAAGTTACAGTCTAAAAAGAGTTTTATTGCCGTAAAAACCCGATTTTGGGCTGCTAACTCTAGTTGAAAGCATTTTCATAGTTTGATATCAATAGGTAAAAGTTGTATTCTTCAAAGATTTACAACTTTTCCATTTAACGTTTTTTTGTAGAATACTTAGAATTAGAGTGACAGCTAAAAAACCGTTTTTAGCGATTTTTGAAGGTGACCGCACTCTGCATATACGTGCATGATCGGGCTGAAAATATATAGGGCACCATGCGGTGATGAGGAGAACACCCACGAAAATTTTTAGACCGATTAAATAAAATCTCGCTGAGATAATTGTGTAACACCACTGTTTTTTAAAAAAACACGTAAAAATCAAGCCTCCGGTGCCCGCGTTTAAAAACAACGCAGAGGATCTGGATAAAAAAAATAGAATTTCACACATTTTTCACGCACAAAACTATAAGGCACTTGCGTACCGCGGACATGCCTACAAACATTTTTTAATATTCCAAATTTATTTCTATTTTATTTTATAATTTCAAAGCCGGTCTTGTGTACTAGTAGCTATAACTACTTTTATAGAATATTGGCTGTATTGAATATATATCTCAACGGTAGTTGAATCTTATGAAACGTTTCCGAAGTCCTGCTTTTGATTAGTTAGAATTTATCAATCTGGCAATCTTATTGAAGCATTTTGAAATCGTTCCACAAGAATTAACTACCATCGAGTGTACAACTAATATTTAACAGTATTCTTAATAATGACACGTCAAATAATTAGGGCGATGTCGGCGCAAAAGCTTCGCAAATCTACCACTGAGTATTTTGTATTTTTAAACTTCTAGAAAAACAGAAAGTCCGATCGAAATTTTCTTTCGGTAGAACGATTCATTAAACTTAACACTACGGCGCTACAGAAGCGATTTTTCATTTACAAGCTTTATTTAAAAAGTTTAATGTGAAATTAGATTTTAAGGTTGGCGCTGCATTCGGCATGAGTACGACGAAGTACCCGTAAACATCTGTTCGTATTTCCATGATTTTGGAAAAATAAAAAGTCCGATCGAAATTTTTTTTCGGTAGAACGATTCATTAAACTTAAGGTAGTTCACTCAAAAAATTAATATTCTTACAGATTGCTGCAATTTTGTAAATATATCCTATTTAGTGCCCTCTATAACGTAGTAAAATTTTTTAGCCCCGATTTTTATTTGATGCTCTAAACACTTTCTATCAATATTTTGATATACAAAACTAAAAATTCTAGAGTTTTCACACTTGATAACACTGCATAATATTTAAGAAAATTAATTTTCTAATTTAACCATGAATTGAGCACTACTTGACCAAGTGAACTACCTCAACACTATGGCACTACAGTCTCGGTTTTTCATTAGCAAACTTTATTCAGAAAGTTTTATATAATAGAAAAACAGTGTTTTTTAAGGCGACATCCCCTTAAATATCATCACAATTAATTTGTTAATCGCGAGAGAAATGAGCATTTGTTGCTAGTATATCATTATTTTATTTTACTTTAATCGGGATTTGTTTATTTTCCCGTCTTATTCTGTCCCGTTTCCTTCGTCCTTACCGCGAATACCGCCGCCTCTGTCGGCGTTGCAAAAAGCGGTTGTAGAGCGAATCTGAGAAGCCGGCTCCGCACAGGAGAGTGTGGAGGGATAGCACAATGCGAACACGACGTTCGCAAAGCAGTTCTCGCAGCGAACTGCGATGCAACTTTGGTAAATCATAGGCGTTGAGAGAGTTCTCCGCCGCACTGAGAGTTTGTGATCTGGTCGAATTTTGCCGAGGTTTTTGCCGAAATTAAAATTTTTGTATAACGATTAAAATTTAATCTTGTAATCCTCTACTCTCTAGCGGCCAAGTTGCCAACCTATATAGAGCTACGGTCGCTGGATGACGACGACTGCGTACCCGTTTACCCACCCTGAACCGCCGCCGATACTAGGTCTCCTAATCTCTGCATCGTAAGTGAATCTTTTTTTGGCATACCTGCCATAACTTTTAAGAGTCTTCTTGTAGTAAGTATCTCCGTAACAGCCATGTTGCTAACATATAGAGAGCTGCAATCGCTGGAAAACAAAATGTAGTATAACCCGTTTTTTATAAGATTTTTTCGGTTTTTGGTTTATTCTATGTTTTTAAAAAGAACGCATTGAACGGGCCTTGGATCAAATTTCTGTTGTCCATTTCTCGAATTTACTGATCAATACTTGCAATTTAAATAAAACTGGTGGTTAAAAAGCGATTCTCATATTTGATTTGTATTTAGCGAACCGAAATAAATAGGAATACATATGTCATGTGCCGGAGCCAGATATTGCTTCCTCCTAGAGGAAGCTTTGTATTAGTCAAATTTTGAGTTTCGTCAAAACTAATGGAAAATACTTTTTGGTGTGTTACAAGTTCAAATCACGTGTTTTTAGAAAATGTCCGTATGGATGTGTGTGTGTTCTTTTTTTTTTCATCGGGTGGAGGGGTAAAAATGCCTTTACGCACGAAGTGTGGGACTCGCCCGTGCTGCACCGTACAACACAGGAATACCCACTAAAAACCCCCTTCCAAATCGCAGCGGCAGGGTTCCTCCATACGACTGTTACTCCTCCCCGAGAACTACCGTAAAGCTTTACTTCGGGGGGGGGGGGGGGGGGCAGTCATGCCTCGTCTGGGCCGTCATACTTTATATCTGGCTGGTGTTATTGCCGACGTTTCCTCTTGTTTCTTCTTCCCTTCTGATGAGATTTAGCCGTTCTATGATGTTAGTCGCGAGGGTAACCACGCACTCTGCGACTCGAGCAAGCACGCCCCTAGGCCCTCGGGTGTTAAAGGGCCGCTCCAATACTCCTGGAATTGCTGTCGTTCTTCCAGGAATCTTGGGCAATAGAATAGGACGTGCTCCACGTCTTCGTCTACTCCAGGGCATATTAGACACTCCGCGCTCCTGTACACTTTAATACGATACAGGTAGCTGCGGAAGCATCCGTGTCCGGTTAGCACCTGGGTGAGATGGAACGTGGTGAAGCCGTGTTTCCTGCATGACCACCTGCTGATGTCCGGGATGATGCAGTGGGTCCAGCGACCCTCGCTGGCTGAATCCCACCGTTGCTGCCACTGCCGATATGTATTGACGGCCTATTTTGAGCCCAAGCTGTCCTGTTTTTCTCCTTCTGTACGCGACGCTTCACGGTATTTTTCAGCTCTCTCGGATGCTAGGAGGTCGATGGAGGTAGACCAGCGATTGCCGAGAGAGCGACATCCGACACGCTGCGGTAGGCTCGGGCCACGCGTAGCGCGGCGACCCTGCAGGCCCGCCGACAGGGAGCTCCAAAGCTCGCATTCCTCGTCAATGCATCAGCCCAGATTGGGGCTCCGTATAAAATGACGGAGCTCACCACCGATGCGAGGAGGGACCTTCGAGGCTGTTTTGGTCCCCCGATATTGGGCATGATGCAAGCGAGCGCACGAGCCACCTTTCTTGCCTTTGAGCCTGCGTTCTGAAGATGTTATTTGAACGATAGTCGCGCGTCCAGCGTGACCCCAAGATATCGGATGGAGTCTACCGATCGGACTTCCTTGTTACCAACCGTGAAGGTGGCGTACATCCTCTTCTTTCGTGCGAGAGATGAGCACCACTTCCGTCTTTTCTGCCGCCAAACTTAATCCATGGTCGCTCAGTCAGTCCGCTACTACCCGAATGGAGATGTCTCCGAGGTATTGCACCTCCTCAACGCTCTTCGCAACGATGACAAGAGCTAAGTCATCGGCGAAAGCCATCATTGAAACCCCCTGGGGGAGCCGCTGTCTTAACAGACTCTCTTACACGACATTCCAGAATAGCGGCCCCAGGACCGAACCCTGTGTTGCGCCTCCAGTAATGTTGTATGAGCGTACACCTGTATCGGTGTCGTAGAGCAGGATCCGGTCCCTCAGGTAGCTCGAAACGACTCTTCGTAGGTAGAGCGGCACCTTGAGATTTTCTAGGGACAGCATGATGCTGTCCCATCTAACCGAGTTGAAGGCGTTCTTGATGTCCAGGGCAATGACTGCGCACATGCGCCTGGAGCTTCTACCGCCATCGATGGCGTTGGTGACGAGCTCGACAACTCGGCTTATGGCGTCGATGGTTGAGCGACCCTTCCGAAAGCCGAACTGGTGTTCGGAAAGATCTCCTTCCGATAGGATGGCTGCCTCCAGCCTGGCACTTATTATCCGCTCAAATAGCTTCCCGGATATATCCAGCATACAAAGTGGTCGGTAAGAGGATGGCTCCTCCGAGGGTTTACTTCCCTTCGGTAGGAGTACCAACCTCTGTACCTTCCACTGATCCAGGAAGCATCCTTCCTTTAAGCATGCGTTGAAGGTGTCTCTAAAAAGGCTAGGGACCTCCAACGCTGCGAACTTGACTGCCAGGCCAGGTATACCGTCCGGCCCTGGGGCTTTTGTAGGGATGATCCTCCGAGCAGCCATCCTCAGTTCGGCTTCTGATACATCTGGCGGCTCTACTGCACCGTCCGTTACCATCAGGCCCGCATTTGGTGCCCTTTTCCGTTGTTGTCGGAAAAGGTGTCGAACGACCCTGTCGAGGACGTCGGGGCTGGTTGGAGTTCCCGCACCCCTGGGGTTGATCTTGCTCATGACCGTTTTGTACGGCCTGCCCCAGGGATCGTTTTCTACTTCCTCACAAAAGTCGCGCAAGCACTTTCTCTTAGCAGCCTTGATGGCAGCTTTGAGCCTCTTTTGTTTAGTCTCGTATTCCGCGGTCAGCTCTTCAAACCGCGGCTCAAAATTCCTCTCTCTCTCTGGTGCAGTCTTCTGGCCCGTAGACACTCGCGTCGCAACTCTGCGATTTCCTCTGACCACCAATAGACTGGCGGTCGGCTACGGGTGTTTGATTTTGTGGCCATGGATGCATCGCAGGCCGCTGTTATGGCCGTCGCGAGGTCTCGGGCTCTCACGATGGGTGTCCCTTCCACTACTGCTCCCTCCAGGGAGCAGAGGAACAGCTCTCGGTCAAAGGAAGCTGGTGACCACCTCTTCTTCACAGCTCGCAGCTTTGCCCCGGATCTTCTGTTGGTCCGCTGAAGCCGATACGCGATAGCTTGGTGGTCGCTACCCGTGTATCGATCGCTAACTTTCCAGACGTGCCCTTCCCTCACCATGATTGGATCGATGAAGGGTCAACTATGGACGACTTGTTACCCTTTGCATAGGTAGGAGTGGTCCCTCTGTTAGCGATCTCCAGCTCCAGTGTGGAGAAGTCTTCAAGGAGTGCGCGTCCGCGAACGGTGGTCTTCGCGTTACCCCATTCCGTCGCCCAGGCGAAGTCCCCCCCCGATTACAACAGGCAACCGGGAGGATTGGGCGCTGGTGACGATGGCGTCCAGGGACCTCGTGAAATCCTCGATGGTGTCGCTGGGCGGAAGATAGCAGCTGTAAATGCGTACCCCCGCTACCTCCACCCAGGTAAAGTTGGGGAGGGGGGCAGCCATCTTGCGGGATATGTGGAGGCTTCCACATACCCAGATGGCCGCTTTGCCGGTACTGTCCCTCACCCAGCTTGGGTCCTCGAGATCCCTATACTCCTCGCTGATGATGACGATGTCTGCCTTCTCCTCTCTGACCAACTGGGGCAGGAGGTCCTGGGCCATCACGCAGTGTTTCAGGTTAATCTGGAGTACCATAGTCATTTCTGATAAGTAGTCCCGCATTCTGCGGGACCTTCACTATGGCCCCACAGTCCACTACTTTATGTCCCTCTCGGCCGCACCGGTAGCATTGCGCCGATCGGTCGACTGCGCTCTTGCAGTCCCTCGCGATGTGTCCAGTTTCGTGACACCTGTAACACCGCGAGAATCCTTCTCGCAGTCGATATAAATTCAATTTCACAGCCAGTATAATACTTGAATAAATTTAATTTAATAGTCTTCAAAACCAGACAATCAGCTTCAAATTCTTTTTCTATCTCATTTAGGGAAATCTGACTTTCACTTTGGCTTTCTTCAATGTAATTTTTGCAATGTTGTATGAAGTCTTTTGTATTTTCCGATGTGGGACGTCCAACTTAATCAGACATTCTTTTAACATAAAATGTAGACATGCACCGTACATGGTAGCGAGCTTCTATCTGCACCAAATCTTTACATTGATTCAAACGCATTAACAAATTTTCGTTCAAAACGTCGAACGCATCTTGTTCTTTAAGAGCCTGCATGATTTTATCTTTAGTATCAGTTTTTTAAACAATTCTGATGTTTTGTTTTGATTCAATGCCAAGTGACGTTTTGTTTCAATGCCAAGATGGCGCCGGGGCGAGGTGTGCCTCCGGATAAGTGCGGTGAAAAATACTATCAATGTCAAACAATGCAAAAAGTTACAACAGTTGTGTGTGTAGTTTGTGATAATGTGTGACACATAAATGAACGGAAGCAATTTGATGGAGTTAAATTCGTACGAGAAAATCTGGCAATATGCCATGAACACGTGGACTTGAATCTTACCTCAAAAATTGATGAAAAGACTTTAGATCTATCAACAAGAGTAATAATAGCTCAAATAAAATTATTTCAAAAGGAGACATTGAAAAAAGAAATATTGAAAAACTAAATAAGGATAATGCTGAACAATTGAATGAAACAATGTACGCAGAAGAAAACATATCATAAAAATTTATCCAAGGAAAATGCACTGCTTAGAGAACTAAATCAAGAGTTGCAAGAAAAGAATGTTTTATTAAAAGAAATCTTACCGAGTGAAAAGCAGAAGGGTAATGTGAATACAAAAACATATGCTGAAACTACTATGTTTCCTAAACCACAGCCTAAAAGAATTCCAAAGATTACTGTGAAGAAAATTGACAAAGAAGACAGAAATAACCTTAAAGAACATGTAGCACACTATCTAACAAAAGAAAAATATATACAAACTAAACAATTGATTGTAAAAAATCAACAAGCGATAAGCATTAGGTGCATGAATGAAGAAAGTGTGGAAGCTTTCAAGAAAGAAATTATCAAGTTTTTGTAAGATTGAAAAAGAACAGCTCCTCAAACCGAAGTTAAGAATTATTGGCATTGACAATACTAGTAAAAAGATTATTAAAAATATGGAACAAGATACAAATAATAGAAACTTTTCAAATTATGATATCAAATGTAAAGTACTCCATATGAGTGAAAATAAAAATAATCAATTGACAAGTGTTTTAATTGAAGTGTCGCCTGAAATATATCAATATGTCAAAAATAACAAAGAAAGGTTGTTTGTAGGTTATCAAAGTTGTAAAGTGTATGATGTGATAAATTTAAAATCGTGTTTTATCTGTAGAAGATTCGGCCATAATGCAAGTAAATGCGAAAATAATGCCACCTGCCTAAGATGCGCGGGAAATCATAAAACTAGTGCGTGTAATAATAATAATGTTGCACGTGCCAATCGTGTTTATAGTAATAACAACTATAACACTAACTATGAAATGCAACACGTGGCTACAGATACCAACTTGTGCAAAATCCTGAAAACGAAAGTAAAGAAGTATCTACGATACCAAGATACGTAGGTAAAGTGGATAACTTTAAACCTAAGCGACTGCATTCCAGCTCATCAGTGTCATCTATTATAACATCGCCAGCATTAGAGAACTGAGAACATCAAACGAGTCAGCGGTAGTAATAGAAACCAACGACTTTAATGAAATTATACTGGAAGAAACTAGTTTTGTAGACTTTCAGACTATCAATAATGGTTTAAAAAATTATAATAATGTAATATTATATATGAATATAAGAAGTCTTGATGCAAACTTTGTAAATTTAGAATTATTGATTGAGACTTTGAAAGTCAAACCACTTATAATAGTATGCGCTGAATCTTGGAATCTGAAATCTTATCAAATATACCAAATAAAAGGTCATAAGATATATTATAATAACAGTAGGATAAACAAAGCAGATGAGGTAATAATGTACATACAAAATAATGTTATAAATACCACAGAAATTATCCAGGAAGGTAAACTAAGAATTATAAAATCCACTATTAAGGTGAACGCTACTATGAGTTTTGATATATCAGCATTATATAGATCGCATGATCTGCCCAAATTAGAATTTATACTGAACCTAAAAAACTACTTGATTAAATCTACCAAAGTAGTCAATCACATTATAGTTGGGGATTATAATATAGATCTTTTAGAGATGAATGATTATAGTCAAGAACTCTTAAATAGTTAAATCTTGAAAAGGGATTCACATCTTGCTTTCAAGGAATAACCAGATATAATAACTAGACCTTCAAATAATAAAAATGAAGGGACTTGCATTGATAATTTTTTTATAAAAACTAACGCTCTTGGATTCACATCTTTTAAGTTGGAAAACTCCTTCACTGATCATGTCCATTATTTATAAATTTAGATAAATTAGAAATTCGAAAAGAATTAAATGAAAACTGTAACTACATAAACTACTCTAAATTGAGTGAAGTTGCCAATGGTGTAAATTGGAACGAAATCACATCAATGCAGGATCCTGAAATGGCCGTAAACAACTTAATAATCTTCATAAAATATTGTATAGAAAAAGCTACAATAAAAAAGATCGACATAAAAATAAGAAAAAACATAGGAAAAAAATGGATTACAAAAGCTATTTTAGAGTCTTGTAAAAGAAAAGAGCACAATACATGGAAACTTGAAAGTTGAACGTAACAGAAACAATCCTAGGATATTATGGTCTATTATAAAAGAAAAACTTGGTAAAAATAAAAATCAGGAAAATGTTATTAATGAAATCTATGATGAGAATAATCAGAAAACAACGCATCCACGTAGAATAGTTAAAATAATGAATACTTACTTCAGTGAAGTAGGAGCTAAGCTTTGTTAAAAAATACAAACTCCAGAAAATATAATTTTGAGGAAAATAATAAAAAATCAATTTTTATAAGACCTACAAATTATACAGAAATTAAAAGAATCATAGCCAATATGAAAGATAAATCTGGAGGGGTAGTCCAGAACCAGACTGAACATAAACAACAACATCCGCGATCTCGTTGCTAAGGTTACTATGCGCGATTCTCGGCATTCAAATCGCGCAACGTTCAGGCTCGGTCACAACAATATATTACGCCTTTTTCTAGTTTGATAAATTATGGTATAATAGCATGGGGTGGTGCCTATCAGAACGCTCTAATTATTGCTCAAAAACTGCAAAATAGATAATTACGGATTATATTTAAGAATAATTTTGTTGTACAAAACTATCCGCTTAACATTATTCAAACATTTAACTTCGAATCTCTGATGTTCCACTATTTGTACCTCAAAGAAGAATTTGAAAAATCAAAGAGCAATACGAGAAAGAAATGTATTCAAATACCAAAATTTAATAAAACTATAAGTAATAAATGCAGGATGATAGTAGCAATAAGACATTTCAATAAATTGCCAAATGATCTCAAAATGATTACTAAAAATAGGTTTATTATAAAAAAGAAATTAAAAATATGGATTCAATCCAATGTTATTTGATGAGTAAGATAAAACATATACATTATATTGTGACGTCGTGTGATTTATTGAATAAATTTATTCAAAAACTAAAATAATTAAAATACATTGAAATTCAAACTCAAAGAAGAATGCATTGCGTGCGCTGAACAGTTTCGACACACGGCCGAATGCAGGCCACTGTCGAATCAAGACATCAGCAATTCATGACCTTGTATGCGACCGCCACCTTTTTATGTATACATTTTCCGTAATTTTAAGTTTGTAAATATTGCAAATATTACGTTACGAACAAGATTTTAAAAAAACTTGCACGTGCTCAATTAAGCAGTTCATATGCAGTGACGGACTCCGTACACGTCGGTTCGACAATTGGCGATATATCCGTGAAAGTAATTTTCCTTATAAATATCCGTATAGTATTTCATTTTTGTATACGCGAATAATATTGTAAGAGAATTTTATATAGCTAGTTAAATAAATAATAGAGTTGCAGTGAAATAGAATTCATTTAAAAGTTCTTTTCAAACAACATCCTATTTACCCAATACGAAGTTGAATCTGCTTGCTCGCAACGAAGCATCATCGTACCCAAAAGGTAAGTTTTCTTACTTATAATTAGTTACTAACAGTGAAAGTGCTAAGCGCGACTAATATTATTATAGCCTTTGCCACTACCCCTATCATTACGTTCATGACTATTTTATAAAAAATTATTCGACCAGACCTACGAACAGATGCTGAGTGCATCTCTGTAGGGTGTCAGTTGGTCGGATATATTATAATATATTTGATGTAACTGCATTTTCATTCTGGTAAATAAATAAATAAATAAATAAATAAATAAATAAAGATTCATGACAAGTGCATCCGAAAAAAATGCACAATGTTTTAAAATCAAAATCAATGGCACTTTTTATGATTTTTTACCTTCCAACGACCGAACAACGTCGCCACAGTCGCCGTACGTTTGGGAGCATGTGGGGAGAAAGGAAAGAAATTATTACACTTTATTCTTGATAACAAATACACTATATTTCGCCCAACCCTTTCTCATAACGCGGTGACTTCTGCCTTCCGCGCAATTCAGCCACGCGCCACGCATGGTGTAAGTGACACTCTCCTCCGCGCCGTTCTTGTGCTCTCGCACCTAAACTGCGCGTCGCACTCTCGTTACTACTCGCGTCTCGCGGGCAGCCGACCCAGCGCACGGCCTAGTCAGACCGCACCGGCAGAGACCTGCTCTCTTCCCCCACTCCTCTCTTTCCTTTGTTGGCGAACACTCGCACCCGCGCCGCTTCTCCCGCTCGCTTCTCGTTACGCCGCAGCGTTTCTTTGTTTGCGGCGTCCGGCATGGCCGACCTCGCACAAAGTGCTGGTCGCCCCGCCGACGGTCTCCTTCTCTCACGCTCTTTCTTTCACTCTCCCTCGAGTTTCGACGCCACGGACGCCAATCCAGCATAACAAGCATGTGCCCCCTTTGTCGCGTCTTTTCCTTCTTTATACGCTGTACGTCGCGCACTACGTGCGGTTATCTCCTCGTGCCCCGCACTGCACGCGCACACTCGTCTCTCTCTCTCTTTTTTTCGTCTGCTCTCTAAACTGACTGGTCACTCTGTGCCTCGCTTGTGAGTTTTATTATATTTACTGGTGTGCATTTTTTTCCTGCTCTCGTGTTGTGTGCCTGCTGTGTGCTGCTTTTCCTCACGCTCTTGCTGTGCTATAAATAGTTGCTGGCTGCGCGCTTTTACTACTGCTTTTTCCTGCTCGAATTTACCTAGTGCGTCCTAACCTCAAAACCCCAAGGCGTCACCTCGCCATCTTGTATAGTTGCTTGGCTTACTCTACACATATCTAGTCAATCTTGAAACACGAGGCGGCACCATTTGATTAGACGGAACATCACTAATCACTAATACGGCAATAAGACTGACAGTAATTTATCGACAAAATGAGTACAAGTCAGAAAAAGCAGAATTATGAGGTCTGTGGCGACTGCAACCTGCCTATACAGATAAAGGACCCAAAAAGGTGCGAAATGTGCACCAATTACTACCACGCGACGTGCATAAAATTTCGTTCTCTGCTAGTTGAGGGCTTGCAGACCTTCACCTGTTCCATCTGTGCAGAGGAATATTTAAGGAAGAAGTCGGGACCACTCAGCAATTCTCTTGGCACCTCCACTACAGTCAACTCACCTACCAGCAGTAAGAGTTTGGACGCAATAAAGGACTCAACAAAGGCAAAGCAACCATCACTGGCGAAGAAACCCAAATCCGCGCCACCACTCTCCTGCACGCCAACCAGCAGTGATGAACGCTTCACTCAAGGCCATTCTGAGTGATATACAGAAGGCGCTGAAAGATATCGAACTAAAGCAGGATGAAGCTCTTGAGTCGCACAGGCAGATGACGACCAGAGTCGCAGAGATTGAGCTCCGGCTTGGCCCAATCCAAACGCGACTCAAAGCTGTGGATCAGTTGCCACAAATAGTCACCCGCATGACAGCAGCGGAAGCGACAATCGCGGAACTTCAATCGCAGTTTAGCGAACTAACATCTAAGGGCAGCTCAACCAATCAGCCCTCCAGCCAGGAGTTATCATGCAGCAAAGCCACTGACCCTGCTGAGATAGCCTATCTCATGGGGCAACTACGCGAGATCAAGAAGCAGCAAGCTACATCATCAACATCGAATGTTGCAGTGTTGACCGGCCTACAATATGGCCATGATACTGCACTGCGCCTGCTAGTTTTCGCTGTCCTCTCTGCGCTAGATCCAACAGTGCTCAGGCGAGACATCATCTCCGTTAGGATCATGGGACGACTGGACAACCGTGCTGCTGACAGTAAAATGCCACCTCTTGCTGTCACATTATCTTCCCATGCCCTCGTCTACTCCTCCATCGCATCGAAAATCAAGAGGGGTAAGCTTCACACCTCAGAGCTCAGTGTTGAAACCCTGCGTGAGGCCAACGCGCCAGAAATGAGTGGGCCATCAACATTAATGAGCTACTACCAACACACGTCCACAAGCTCCGGATAAGGGCCAGGCTGGAGGCCAGGAAGAGAGGCTGCCGATCTTATTTGAGGGATGGGAAGATATTCATCCGCCCAATTGAGGACAACACCAGGGCATGTATCATCGAGACGTCAGAAGAACTGGATGCTTTTTTATTGAATCGCAGAACAACACCGACACCGACACAAACATAAACTTAACTTACACACACTTAATACCACCACAACACTCATCCACCCAAATTCACCTCACTCCACCTCATCTATCATCTGCATCTATACACACATTCAAATCTACTACTCACTCTTCATCCGTTTCTGAAGCGTCACTGTCGAGGGGTCTAAGGGTTTGTCATTTCAATGCGAACTCGATTACAGGACACATTGAGATGGTTAGGCTTTTTATGTCCACTCGTCCGTTCTACCACGTAATAGCTGTCACGGGGACCTGGCTCGATGACAACGTAATATCTACCCCTTCACTGGATAATTATACTCTTTACAGACGTGACAGAAACCGTAACGGTGGTGGAGTGGCCCTCTACATTCACCACTCACTAACCTCTAACATCATCTCGTCTTCTGATAGCGAATGGTCGGGCAAGCTGGGCAAATCAGAATACCTTTTCTGCGAAGTGTCTGCTAAAGGAATAACTTTATAGAACATCTTACAACGCACATGCATAACTACTGCACGAAGGTAATCCTTGGCGACTTTAATGCTGATCAGCTCTCCTCATCCGAGGACGCAAAATATATCAAGGCCTTTATTGAGGAAAACTCTCTAAGATCAGTACCATATGGTGCCAGGCATCACAGACAAGACTCTGATACCTGGCTTGACCTCTGTCTGATTGACGAGAAAGATCGCCTGCTGTCTTACTGGAAGACTGACACTCCATTCATAAACGGATATGACCTCATCACGGCCACCATTGACATACAACTACCACGCAACACACCAAAAACATAATCTTACCGTAACTACAAGAGAATCTGTGACGAGAAGTTAAAGGACTTCTTGGGCACACGCGACTGGTCATCCATCACCACGTCATCACTCAACGAATGTATCACCCTGTTGAACACACACCTGACGGACGTCATTGAACTTCTCGCCCCATTAAAGACAGTAACATCTAAACAGAAACGTTACCCATGGTTTACTGTGTCTCTTCTCCTCCTCCTCCCGTTTCTCTACCGACGATCTTAACAAGCATTCCAGCTCGGTCTCCAATGACCCCCTCACTCCACCAGTCAAGGACTTTCTGCGTACCCTCAACACCCTCGACTTCCCTGAACACTTTAATTTCAGCGAGGTCACGGAATCGGACGTTTTCGCATCGGTGAAACACTTCGACACTCAGTCCAGAGGCAGCGACGGCATACCACAGGATGTAGTTTTTAAAGCACTGCCAGTACTCGCCCCTTATATTTGTCACATTTTCAACCTGTCGCTGGGCGAGTCATGCTTTCCCTCAGCCTGGAAGTCGTCCCTGGTGCGAGCACTGAACAGGTCAGTTCTTCCTCCGTCTTGACTGACTATCGTCCGATCTCCCTTCTCTGCTTCCTTGCCAAGGCGCTGGAGTGGCTGATACATAAACAATTATCTGATTACCTTGAATCTAGACTTTACCTAGATGACCTCCAAACAGGCTGGCCACAGCACACAGTCGGGCTTAATCAAACTCGCTGATGACGTCAGGCTTAGCATGAATAGTAAGCTGGTGACCCTTCTGCTTCTTTTTGATTTCAGCAAGGCTTTTAACACAGTGTGTCACATAAGGCTCCTTGGAAAGCTATTCTCTTTCGACTTCTCCAGGCGGGTCATCCGCTGGCTTGCTTCCTACCTCTCCGGAAGGAGTCAAGCTGTCATTAGTGATAACAACGAAATCTCTTCTTTTAGACCCCTTAACATGGGATTACCTCAAGGATCTGTCCTAGGTCCCCTAATATTTTCGTTGTACATCAATGACATAAGTTTCTGCCTTGATGCTGAAACTGGACACCTAATCTATGCGGATGACTTTCAAATTTACAGCCAATGACGCCTGAAGGAGCTTGATTCCTGCTCTGTCAGGATGAGTGCTAATGCCGACAGGATTATGCGCTGGACTGCGGAAAATCGACTCAAGCTCAATGTCCTCAAGACTAAGGCCATCGTACTGGGTTCTCCCTATTACATTAATGCTTTACCAACTATTGCAAATAACTTCCACGTAGCCGTACGTCCTGTGAAGAGAGAAGTGACACCAATGGACGTCCAGTCCTTCACCACGGAGACGTTAAAGAACTCATTTCGCATAAGCTCTGCTTACCTTTGGAACTCATTGCCATCTCATATCCGTGACACTCTATCGATACCACTATTTAAACAAAAAGCACGACAACACTTCTACACTCTCGAGAACTCATAATTACATTTATATCATCCGAAAATATTAAACTGTACCACTCATGCTTTCATTTACTATACACAATTTTTTGTAAAATACACTTTACACACTAAATTCTTATAATAATTTTTGTACAACATAATGTACAGGTAATAAAGAATAATCTAATCTCTCTCTCCCTCTCACACAAGCATACTCGATGCGACGCTCCAATCTCCTTCTCGCTCGCGTGTCTCTTATCCACGAAAAACACTTACCGCGTGTAGTCGTCGCTTGCGGGATCTCCTCCGCGACGCCCGGAAACCTCGCTTGCCTCCCTGGCAAGCTGGCCTCCCGCGACTCTCTCTCTCTCTCTCTCTCTCTCTCTCATTATCTCCAAGGGAAAGTAGGCCGTTGGCTGGACTGTGGGCGTCCTTTCTGTCTCGTCTTTTTCATTGCTGTCATCTTTTCTACTCGATTGCCAGTGACTGGGCCATGGCGGTCCTCCCCCCAGAGTTTCCTCTCTGCTTACCCTGGTCTCCGGGATGTGCCTCGGGAAAGCCGTGAGACTTCCCAAACCTCGAATCTTCCTCAAAACCTTGAAATTCACGCTCGCTATCTCCCCTACTCCTTAGGCTAAAGCAAAGCCGCGCTCTGATTAACGGCCTGGGCCGCACTATCTCCCCCTGATTGGCTAATCTTGTCTCGCGCGACGTCGTTCATCTCGCTGCTTCTCGGAACGGGCTAGGTTAAATCTGGAGGCGTCCCTCTAGGTACACGAAGCTCAGGACACACACTTATGCTCCGCTGCGGGTCAGCGGTTCGCGGAATATCGATGGTTGTCACGATGCGTTCCGATATTACTTTGACCGAAGCGTAAACGAGTCTAAACCGCTGACGTCGTCTGCTATACTCAAATCTTATCGCGTGACATACGAGCGCGCGAAATCTAAAATCTCAACGCTCGTTACAATGCTTTTCACCTTAAAATCATCCGCTAATCAAATATGAAATTGGATCGCTTTTTCCTTGAAAATCACCGAGAAATCATCTGATTATCACTGAAGCTTTTTCAGTAAGGCTAAACACGGGCAGAGGGAGATTTAAATGAAAAATCATTATTCGACTTATATATTGATAGTAATACTGTTAAAAATTGAAATATCTAATCAAATAATGAAACAAAGAATCTTTTGTACTTTTTTCTGTACAATTTAATAGTGCATTTAGTTATTATTATTAACATTCAGTAAAAAAAAGATGGTTGCAAAATTCATTTTTTGATTTTTTCAATTTTTGAGCATGTTCCTAAATGGGAACTGTATTTTGTTAGTATTTTACAAGAAAGTATAACTCAAAAAAAAAAAAAAAAATTGCGACCTAAAAGAAGTCTCTACGACAATGTTCCAAAGGAGAATTTTAATTTGAAAAATATTTTTTTGGGACAAAAAATGTGATTATCTCGGAATTCTTGGAAGTTAATATTTTTATCTGAAAAAGTTTGCGGATATTTCAGACACAAAAAGGTATACTTTCACTAAGTTTTGTCAAAATAAAGTTATTTTTGTGTCAATGAAAAATAAAAAAACGACAAAAGTGGTTTTTCGCATTTTCCTTGGAGATTTTGAGGTTATGTGAAAAAACCATTCATACAAAAGTTGTAGATTTTTTAATGATATATATATATATATATATATAAAATAAATGCGTGAGCAGGGATGTTTCCAGATACATATCTAACGATATATATATA
>QLSS01000460.1:52367-74408 GCA_024372645.1 Trichomalopsis sarcophagae
ACCATTTTTTCGATTGTGGCTGTCCCTGACGAGTTATGAGCGGTGCCCGTTTAAATTGGGTCACCCTGTATATATATATATATATATATATATATATATATATATATATATAAAAATCGTTCGCGATCTTGCTGTACGTCTTCGTCATTCCACGGTGTCCGCCCATCGCCGCTATATGGTATTCTTGGATTAATTTAAACCGCTCATTAACCGGGGGCACCGGCAGGTTATTTTTGTAAAGTATCGCGGCAACACGCTTGTTCATGAATATGTCATCAAATAATTCTATTAATTTTGTCCATTGGACCGGTGTCAGCATCTCGAGGTCTCGGATTAACGCTACGCTGTTCAAGCCCCTAGCTATCATGACGTTCTTCAAGTTTCGCAAGCATTTTATCAGATCTATGCGTAGGGGGCGATCGTCAAAGTGCGCTTTGATGTAAACCCCGATTACGCTAAATTCTTTGCTGTTGATCACGTTTATTTCGCCGATTTCGAATTTTTTGTTTTCTAAGTCTTCCGGGTTAACATAGCCTCGTTCGACGAGCATCTCCTGTACTTCAGTCGATAAATAATTGTCAGATGAGGTTATGTAAACTAAATTTTCTTTATATCGGAAGAGGTGCTCGTTCAAGGATTGCATGTGAACGAAGGGCTGGGGTTCTTGGCCATCGGGAATAGCCCAAGGTGGTTTCTCGCGCGGAGGCCTGGCTCCGGCAAAGACGTACCGTTTCATTTTTCGTGCGATAACGCTGCTCTTACAGCGGCGGCTGTTTTTTCATCGTCGCTTATGCCGATGCTATTGCCCGCGTCTCTAATACGCTTCGCTGCGGATGTGCTTGCTCCCAAGTCCGGGCTTGCACATGTAGGCGCACCCTCGCAGTTGTGCTCCGGGTTCAACTGAGGCGGGCTTTCTGGAAAGCTTGGATGGCTTTGGTTATGCGGAGGGGCGTCTGCGCATGATTTTTCGGAATCATCGAAGCTCAAAATTCTAGTTCTCAGTGGTGAGGCGATCGATGTGGCTGGGTTGAGGGCTAGCGACACATGTTTGGAGATTCGCTAGCAGTCTGAGTTGGCTGGGCAGAAGAGTCTGGGCTCATGCATGTCGCGATTATAATGTTGTTCCCAACGCTCATGGCCGATTCGGCACCACTCCTGTCGCGTCCCTTGAAGACCTCGTGTTTCGATAAATCCTGCTTAAAGCACTGTTTTCGTTTTTCCGCATTTTTCTTCCCGAATACCAGCGACTTTGCGCTCGAATGGCTGCCGTCACTAGTGGGCAATGGATCGCGCTGTCACTTCGTGGACTTTGTGGTTGGCGGCGGAACATTTACGCGGACGTAAGGTGTCAAATGCTGACCCGTCAAATTAAGGTATAAAAATTCTTTTGCTTCGCTCGACAACAAGTGACAGATTATACGGTGTTTGTTTGGTAGATCATAATGGATGCATATATTAAAATTAAATTCTTGGACGAACAGGTAAGCGCAATCGACAGTGCCGTATTCATTTTTGGATTTAAGTATCCTCGCGGTTTCGGAAGTTTCCCCACAGAAACTTATTGCAGGTGATTTAAGCAAATGTTTCCTTAGGTCTATTGCCGAGATATTAAGCTTCGCTGCTTTGATCAGCGAAAAGAACAGGCAGTTCCCTGGCGGCGAGCTTGGTATATCATCCGAACGTATCAGCTCTACGTACGGTTCAGCGCAACGCTTTTTCCGTATATATGTGCGCGTTTCTCGAACTAATCGATGAGTTTTCGGCGGAAGGATCGGGTTTACGATCGTAGTTTCGTGGTATGCCCGCGAAATCTTCGAAGGGGCCGACGTCTCCAAACACTGATTCGTCAGCACTCTGATGCGCGAGCGCATTCGTTCCGCTTCCTGGTTCGGGTGTCTTCTCTCGCTTCTGTAGTTCTCCGTTTCTCAAAATCTGACCTTCCATTTCGGCAGCTGCGCTCGTTTTTCGCGCGCACGGCGCTTCGCTTTTTTCTAAAGTATTCGACGCTCGCACGTTGTCGTTTGGAGTTTCTGGCGTTTCAATTACCGAGCTGTCGTTTGTTTTTCCTTTTTCGGACGCTACGGATGGTTCTGCTTCGTATATGTTAATTTGCAACCCGTCCCTACACTTGATCTCCTTTTCTTCAATATTCATCACGAGTTTCTTTTGGAATTTACTGTTGCATACCTGCTATATTTCTGGGGTAAGGGTTTTAACCGGAGTGCCGTGTGGATGCGGCGCATGTTCGTTGCGCGATGCCCTGACTTTATTAGCATCGGCTCTAGGCGTGTGCGTTACGCTCGCCTCGCGTTGGTCCGGATTTCCCGCGTGCATAAGTTGAGGAGATTCGGGCGAGCTTGTCTTGCTCCGTATTCATGTCTCGTCAATGGTTTCTGATGTTTGTATTACGTCGCTTTCGTCACTGCTGCTCGTGCTGTTGGGTGAGTAGAGCTTGCGCGATATTTGGCTATGGCTGGTTTTTGTCTTGCGCGTCACGACGCTCAGTGGCGCTACGTAATTTAAGTATTCTTTTGCCCCAGGGGGTAGAATTGCTCCGCAGCTCGAGCTGTTTGAAACGACCAATTGCACTGTAGTCATAGACGCATCGGAGTCTGACGTTCTTCCGATGTCCGTTGCGGCCATTGATGATTGCACGATTCGCGGCGACGCCGTGAATTTGATTGATTCTGCGAGTATCTTTCTTATGCGCTCGTGCTCGGTTTTCGACAATGTGTATCTGTTTTTACCAGCTTTCTTTAACGAAGTATTAGTTGAAATGCATCCGAATCTTGTGGAATCATGATCACCCAACGCGTTTGTGAATTTACAGTTTTCGATTTCGGTAAACCATTGAATTTTGATCAAATCGTCACCGTAGTAAATATCATGAAGCGCGCGGCATAAATAAAAATCTTCAAATTCGTTTCTTACGGCTAACGTTTCTCCGGCTTTGTAAATCAGCGCGGCGTCGTTACATTTTTTCTTTGTTTCACTGGTTTTCCTTGACTCGTCGGAGTCCAACATCGCTTGTTTCGCTTTTTGATTTTTATTCACGCTTAGCTGTTTGATCGCTCGCGCTCGGAAAATTCTACCCGACGGTGCGCCGGCTTCCTCGTACGGATCCGCTTCGATTTGCTTTTCTGCCAATTCGTATAATTCTAGTCGTGGTAATTCGAGATGCGTATGCGCATGGTTGGTCTTTTCCCAGCTTTCCCTGGCTTAGGATGGCGCCTAGGGCAAAATCGCTCGTGTCAGTTGTTACGATGAAGGGTTGCTCAAGATCTGGCGTCTTTAGCGTACCCGGCGGAGACGTACTCTGTGTTCGCCGAGCGTCTTGCTGAATACCATGAGATCATCGAGGTATATCTCGACCTCGTCTCCTTGGAGTCCGGCTATTGTCAGAGACATAGCGCGTGTGAATGTTATGGTGGCTTCCTTCAGCCCCATAGCCATTCTATTGAACTGTAATAATTGATTCCCGTGTCTGCCGTCCGGCGCGTAGAATGCGGTTAAATGCACGGACTCGGGATGTATTTCTATCTGGTGATAGCCTTGTTTTAGGTCAATCCCCGTTATATAGTTGGCGGATGCAAGGTGCTCGAGAATATCGCTACTAAACGGTAATGGATGGCAACTACCCTCTGAAATTTCGTTTAATGCCCGGAAGTCGGTTACCAACCTGAATTTTCGGTTACCGTTCGCGTCCGGCTCTTTTGGGACAATCCAAAAGAAAAGCATTGACGAATAGTCCGAGTTTGACGGCATGACGATATTTTGTTCGCGAAGCTTCTGCAGTTCGCGAGTCATATGTTCTTTAAGCGCAGGCGGGAATCTGAAGCGTTGACATTTTACCGGTTTGCTTGATTTTAATATTATTTTATGCTGTAAGAGGTGTGCAGCCGGTAGCGGTTCTCCTTCGAGACCAAATACGCCCGAATATTCGTCGATTATTTCGCGAATGTACTCGATTTCTTCCGTATTACAACCCTACAAATCAGCCAATTGTAAGATGGACTCGTTCGAGCCTGGCCTTATTGTTTGCGGGCATTTTTTCGTTTAACGTCTTGACTTCTCTATATTTTTCTTTTAGTTTATTCGCGTCGAACATGCGTCTTAGACTTGCCGAAAATTCTGCAACCCGGTCAGGTGAGCCGTCCCCATCGGCTTGATATAGTGGATATGCCACGAATGTTTCGCATTCTCGCAAATCCACTATCGGGCTGGCGGATTTTATCGCGGATAATAGAAATGGGCGCATATCCGCTATTCCGCGGATATGCGCCCATTTCTATTATCCGCGATAAAATTTCCGAAGAGCAAGTTAGGGTGAAGGTCCATCAGTGGGACCCATCCTATTTTTGCGCTGCTATCTCGCACACATGCGCTAATTACCATTTTTACTCGTGGCGGTACGGTAATGCGTTCATCAGTCTCGAATGGCACCGATACGTCGCCGAATTTCAGGCATTTGTTTGCCGCATCGACGAAACCTTTGTGCCTGTCGATCGTGTCCCAGCCGATTATGCCCGCGTTTTCTATCAGGAAGTCATTTGGTACGACTTGGACATCGCATTCGAGGCCCTGCAGTTGTATCATCGCTTGCCCGAACGTCTGCGCTTTGACGGGGGTTACTCCCTGCACACTTATTATTCTGTGCGTGTCAATAGGATAACCGGGTGCTAATTGCCGTATTTTAATTATAGATATGTCTGCTCCCGAATCTGCGTAAAATTTACCCTTCCTGTTTATTAATTGAGGGCATTCTATATTTACAATTGGGGGTTGCCGGCCAGCAGTCAGGAATCTTATGTTTACTGACTTATGCGTGGTCGCTCACTTCGAACTTGATGATCGAGAGGTGATACGAGACCGAACGTAAATTGTTGCAGCGCGTCGTCATCTACATACCGTCTTCTCGCTTTCCTGTCAAACGACGACAAGTCTGGGGCCGATTCGATGATCGTGAGCAGTTTGTTATACAGTCTTTGCATCCGCAGCCCGTAATCTCCGACAGCTCCGCCCGATTTTTGTTTTAAAACTTTTATTTGAGTTTGTACCTCCTCTGCGATACCGATATTTCCGTATTGTAGCGTTAGATCGTTTAACAGCTGTTCGACTGATAGATAACTCGTTGTGCGCGCGCGGTATCCGTCAGCGATTTTGCCTTTCAACTTGTTCGCGATGTACATTTGCAGATAGTCTTCGTACTCGATGCCGAAGGAGTATAGAACTTTTCTAACGGAACTGCAAAATTGATTTCAATCGTCGGGGTCGCCGCCGAATGGCGGGATGAAATTTACCACCTGGTGGAAGGGCATGCCGCCCCTGGGGCGAACGTCGCGCCTGGGATTACCATTACTGATCGCTACAATATTGTCATCGCTAGGATCGCTTGGATCATCCTCTGGATTGTTGCCTGATGGCCAGAACCCAGTAAAATTTCGGTGATTTTAGCGTTCCGGTCCTCGACGCGGTGGCTCGCGATCGCGGACCGATGCATGTCTCTGCAGGCGTTTGCGATCGCGCGGATCATCGTTTGAATCGCTGTCCGACGGGTAGGCTCTGCCGCGGTCCGATGCATGCCTCTGCGGGCGTTTGCGATCGCGCGGATCGTCGTCTGAATCGCTGTCCGACGGGTAGGCTCTGCCGCGGTCTCGGCTGTTATCGTTTCTCGATGAGTATCTATTTAATGCACTGGTCCTTCCGGCTCTTTCGTTTTCGGTTCGACTTCTCGGCCTCCGCTCGTCGCGGCTGAACTCGCCTTATGCACGCTCCGGAGCTCGCTCTCGCTTTCGTCACTGGAAAATTGGTCTATGATTGGCTTCTGATTTACACGACTTTCTTTGAGCTGGTCTTCGCGCATTCTCAATATTATTTTGAGTTCTTCCCGGGACAGTTTGAACTTGCACACGGGTCGCTGGGCTGCGGGAATCACGATTGGTGCGATTTTTTTGTAAACTGTATTTTGCGCGTTACCGCCGTAGCTTCTCTGCCCAGGACCGATGCTATTCTGGGATCTACTTGCCCAAGGTCTATCGTCTATCCCGTTTTTCGGCAGGGCTTGGTTCAGACCATTGTCAAGCGCGATGTTTTTTATTTCGAAGAAACTTGATACGCCGGACACGAATTTTTCGTTGATTGCGAGCCGTTCCTTTGCCGCGAGTGGGACCTCCATCTTATTGCAAATGTTAGTTCTTAAATTTAGCCGACCGAATTTTTCTTGTACTTTCGCTACGTCTACTACTCTTACTGCATTTTCCCGATTAGCGGCTGCCGCTCCTGCAAGTTCTGCGTTCGCGTCGGTGTTACTAGAGTCTGCTACGTTTGATTCGGGGGCCTCTGCGCTCGCGGCCGCTTCATTCACGGCGTAGCTCTCGTCGTCTAACATGATCAGCTTTTCCCCACTATCGTCGGATTGTTTAGGCAATTCGTATGATTTTGACGGACGGCTGTGTTTGTCTAGCAGGTTCTTTCGCGCCTCGATCCAGTTGGCCGCCATTCTCGCGTCCCGGGTCTCATTCTCGGAATCTCTTGATAGTAAAGAATCTTTGCTGATATGCTTCTGCACTACCCTTCGCGTGCGCGGAGTCATCTTTTGGGTATTTCTATATACGTTCCGTTTTTCTATAGCTGTTTCTTTCTCGCGCCTAGCCCGAGTACGCCCGCACCCCGCCGAATATCCCCGTAGGAGCCATAATTATTTTTGAAAATTATCGATTGACTAATGAGTGTGTATACTCGCGTTGACTTTTTTATCGTCTGGTTGGATGGTACTCCGAGGTATTGGTACGGAGGGCACGCGAACGGGAATTTGCTGAATGTACGTGAATGTGACGAGCCAAATTGCGTCTAGTAAAGAAAACGACTTACATTGCGAAGAATAGCGCTGCGTAGACGGTTCGCATAGTACTCCTGTAGCTGGTTGATGGTGACCGTTGCAGAACCGGCTGGTTGCTGGCTGTACGTTTGCAGTCGCGCGTGTTGACGGCTGGTCCGCGTCGACACTGTGCTACGCGTGGAGGCTGGATGCTCGGGCTTGTCGGCGGCTGGTCCGCGCCGACGGCTGTATGGCTTTATACGTTTGCTCAGGTGGGCTTTGTTGGCCGAGATTGGCTTTGAGGAACGACTGGGACTCTATGACAGGAAACTAAGCAGAACAACCGATACTAAAACCGAGCCACTATAAAATATAACGAATACAGCACAGCACAAGCAGAAGAAAAAAACAAGAAGCCTACTTTACATCATGGACCGCGCATACACGAAAGCGACGCACGTGTAATGAAGAGAGGCCGTGGAATGCGCAACGTTATCGGCAAGTGACACATAAGTCACGCGCTAGAAGCTCGAGAAGCCACCAAAGAGGACCGGCGCAAGTCGCCTCAAAATGCACAGAGGAAGCTTCTAGGAGTTTGCAGATAAGGAAGGTAAATCAGAGGCGAGTTTGACAGGACAAAAGCATGAGGGGACTCGATGTACTAGAGGAGAGGATTTTTACTCTGGTTTTCTGATTGGCCCTCGCTGCAACGTCACATGCATTAAAAGCTCCATATAAGGCAAGAAGCTGCATCTAGGCCTCCTAATTGGCCAAACACCAACCCCGCCGAGGAGACGAAAATCGGAGATCGTCTTTCCTACGAGAGTATAAAAGAGCCCAGCAATAGGTCCTCAGATCGTCAGTCTGCTTCAAAAATCGTTGCCACGCAAAAGCTCTGTCCGAGCCCGGTCCGGTATAACATCTTGGCACTTAGAATATTTTCGACATTACGGGACTTAAAATATTTTTGATCGCGCTAAGACTTAGAATCATTTTTAATTATTCGGGACTTAGAAAAATTGAAATCAGTGAAAAGACTTAGAGCATTTCGGCTAGAGGATAGGCCAGTTGTTTGATGCCATTGTGGCCAATCTCCTCGGCGACAGACTGTTTACTCTCATTGCCGTCGAGCAGCATAGCGTCGTAAAGAGGAGATCGACTCTTTTAGATCCGTTAATTTTTAATAAGTATCTGTAGTGTGACTTAAAGTCGTCTGGTCAAGTGGACACCATTTACACTGAGTTCTCTAAAGCGTTTGACACGATCGATCACGGTCTCCTCCTACGAAAGCTTTGCGAGCTTGGGTTGCGTGGCAGATTGCTTTGGTGGGTAAGGTCATACCTCACCTCTCGCTCGTTCGCCGTGCATTTGGGCGGTTATGTTTTGGAAACTGTATCGGTTAATTCAGGGGTTCCACAGGGCTTACACTTCGGACCCCTGCTATTCTGTATATACATTAATATTCTCGTGAAAACTCTAAGTTAAGATATTTCTTTATGCCGATAATGCCAAGCTTTTTACGACTGTCAATTCTAATGGTGATGCCCAGCATTTGCAGGAAGACATTGATGCGCTGTTTAGGTGGTCGAGAGCCCATAGGCTCTGGCTCAATCTTTCTATGTGTGTGTAAGTGTGCGTGCGTGTGTGTATGTGTGTGTAAGTGAGTGTGTGTGTATACATATATATTAATGATAAATGATTATTTCTAAAATCTCATTTTAAATAATTTTTTTAAGATGTCTGCTCCACTCTGTGATATTATTGACGATATAGAAGATTTGATATTATCACAAGATATTACGCCTAAAGAAAGATACAGTTATAAAAAAAATAATATTAGACCTTCAAGAAAAAAACAAAAAGAAGAAATAGTATTTCCAGAGATACAGATATATTCAAGTGTAATACCGGGTACTCAAACAATTTACATAAAAACTTGGGGTTGTACACACAATAGTTCAGATAGTGAATATATGGCTGGTCAACTTTCTATGTATGGCTACAATTTAACGGAAGATAAATCTATAGCAGATTTGTGGCTTCTGAATTCATGTACTGTCAAAAATCCAGCAGAAGATCATTTTAAAAACGAAATTAATTTGGCACGAAAACTTGGAAAACATATTGTGGTTTCAGGGTAATTTTATACTTTGCTATCTAAACCCGTAATTTTTAAATAAAAATTACAAATTATTTTACTGTATTTTGTTAATATGACTATTCGAATTACAAAAAAGTGCGAGCGTGTGCATGTAAGTATTTTTATATGTGTGTGCGTGCGTGTGTGATATTTTGGCTTAGGCAGTACAATCTCTTAGTCGATTTGAATGGCCACTAGATCACCAAGGTTATTTCTATATATTTTTGCTTTTTGAACGCGAATTTCGAGGGTGGAATGCCCAAAAGTGGTCAGGTAATTTGTTGTTAACAAATATATATATATATATATATATATATATATATATATTGTGACGAGCGAACGCGAATTCGTATTTCGCACGCTCACCGCATTGTGCGAGAATTTCATGCGCGAGGGCGAAGTAGTTCAGACGCACGATCACGATACGGTTACAACACCCGCTAAGTTTTACCTCGGCAAGAAACGAGCACCTATACCATCTCGAGCACCCGGGGTACCCCAGTAACGCCACTGCTTCGACCAAGAGGAACGTCTCCAGGACGACTAGGATTTTTCCGTCAGTCACAGTTGGATACGCGGAGACCGAGCGATCGACGCGCGCGAGTTAAGTGTACGCGTTGCTGTGCGTACGTAGGTTCGCAATTAAGTAATAGAATTGAGTATGGATTTCAATCACGTTTATTTGATACGTCTTTACAGCTTGGAGACCCGACAGAAACTGGCCCGTTGCTATGGAATGCTATCGAAACTGGAATTCTAATGGAGAACATATACTTATGATAGATTTATACATGTCTGCTGTAGTTAGAATTTTTTCAGGTACATTTATTGTGTACTTATAGTGCATTGTACTATAGACCCCGTTTTACTATTCGCTAAAATAATAATTGTCGAATGGTTATGTATCATTAAAAAATGTATAACTCACATTACGGGCCAATTTTTCACAGTTTTTATCGTATAAAATACACGAAGAGAATTGGTTATTGTTCAACAACCTAAAAAATAGGACAAGTGAACATTTTACCAGTGATTTTCGTCTTAGCTACAAAATATACCATTTTTATAAGGACTAAATATATTTAATAATCAAAAACAATAAATAATATTTAAAAAAATTAAATATATTACAAATAAAATAAATAAATATATATATATATATATATACACTTATATTTAATCAACACTAAACCATAATATTAAAATAATAAATATTATTATTAGTATAATAACGTACGCAATTCACTCTGCCGGTTACCATGCTACCGTGCCCGTAGAAACATGGCTTATATTACCACATTAATATACTTTTTCATTTAATATTTTTTAACTTATAAATTTAAAATTTTCTTATTATTATATTTAACTTAAATTAAAGACTTCAATGTTATTAACTTAAATTTTTATATTAGTTTACAATTAAATGTATAGTATTCACTAATAAATAGACAGAACTGACATAACAATTTTGATCAACGCGCCATAATATGGCAACAGATAGTTAAATATATTAGAAAACCGAGTTAAAACAATCATAATGTCATATATCTGTAGTATGACTCTAACAACTAATCATAGCAGATTTATTAATATGACATCAACATCTATATTATATGACGCCTTTTTTAAGTTGATTCGTTTCATCGTCAGATCTTGATCTAAAGAACATCTAAGAAATTATGACCGTCACCACGACGAACAATTCCCAATTTCCCATTTATCGTCTATACTGATGTAGTTGTGTCTTGACGTCAAACTTAGTCCTTTTTCTCTGATGTTTTGTCTGTCGTCAATAAAATCGAATCCTTCAGGCATTATGTTTAATACATTACATCTCATCAAAATACATTTTTTTTTTCAAAAACTACATAATATTATTCGATAACAATATATTCTTTGAATTTAATTTAAATTTAAATAATAAGTATTGCATTCTAATAATGGTGTATTATTTTATAATTGTTGTTTTATATTTCTTTTATTATAAATGTGTAGAATATATATATATATATATATATATATATATATATATATTTTTTTTTTTTTTTTTTGAACGTGAATCAATGCTTAAATATAACGAGCGAGCGTTAGCCAGTGAGTTTTTTCTAGTCCGATAATAAAGATTGCTCTGCTCGCGGTTTTTTTAAGCTTTAGTTTTTTCTGTGAACGCGAAGATAAAAACCGGAGCAGGTACTTGAAGAGTGTTTCCACAGCATGTCAACTTTGCCGCTCATGTTTAAAGATTGATTTCGACTGACCCCGAAGACAAAAAAAAAAGAGTGAAAAGAATTCAACCGCTTAAAGCTTGAATTTGAGAAAGAGATGAGTATTTTATTCCAGTAAATGACGATTAGAATCTGCATTTGTAAGCGCAACTCGTTAACTGAACGCCTGGTCTGGATTAAGGTAGAGGACGTTGATGGGATCCTACATGTCATTATTGAAATAAACAGAGGATTGTTTTCAAACGACGTTCCCATCTTAATCCTGTTAAGTAATGATTGGTATCACATCTGTAAGCACTGCTCGGTAACTTGATTCCTAGGATGGATCTAGGTAGAGGATGTTTATGTCGGTTCCTGTAACGCATTATTGAACTGAAGAATAACAACCCGCTTGAAGGATAAAAGGTTACGGATTGTCGGAACAACAATCTGGATAAGAGGGCTATGGTGTGATCGAGCCTGAATATTGCGCAATTCTAAAGATACCTTCCGTAACGGGTATGACAGCCCATGAAAACGCATATAAAGTTTATTTAATCAACTGTTTTTTCACCTATATTTTGCAATAATGACACAATATTACAAATAATCTTCTACAATATTGCTTCAAAATACATATTGACTTTTGGAAATGCAATCCAAAAACAAACATTACGCTTTATTGCAATATTTCTGCAATATTTTCGAATCTGATGAATCTACCAAAATAACCCTCAGACAATATCGCTGTAATAACTCCGTTCTGTTTGTTGCTGTCACTTTTGCAACTTAATCTCCCGCTCCTGCCCGATGCCTGAACTCACCTACTGTGGGGGGACCAGCTTCATTTGTGTAGCCATAACAGCTTCCTTCCCTAACACAACATAGCCCTTTTTGGTTATTAACTGGCACTATTGAGTCAGACGGAATTTTCGCCAACTAGGTTGCCGCCAACCGGCAGCTAGGTTAAGTTGGTTAAATCAACCCGGGACTCTATACTATTCGGCGGACTAGGAGCGCCAAATAACTCATTTTTTTGGCGGTACCGTCTTTGCCTCGTTGAGATAATGCTCTTAGCCTTTAGTCGGGCTACAGTGCCATTCTTGTATCCCTCCCCCAAAGTCGAAACTAGGGATCCGTGTATCAGTTGTGACGTAGCCAAACCCGTAAATAAAGACTGGCTATCAGGCCCCATTCCTGAAGCCTCGACACTATTATTTTATAAGTTATTTGCGAACTCATGCAGTCATAGCTCCTTTCTACACCCTTTTTCGTGTTGTACTAGATAGCCCGGTCTCTCGGCTAATCTTTCGTATGACGTAAATATATCTTGTCCTACCGAAGGATTTTAAAGTATCAATTATGTTAGTACATCTTGCTGAAAAACGATCAGTTTTTCCTGATCGCTTTCGCCTCCATGGGTTTCGTTTGTTTTATTTTCCCCATCTTTTGTGTTACGATAGCGTATTCATCGCCTAATCGGTCTATCTCTACGTAGTCGATGGTCTTTGCCCAGCAACGTCGTTTACTATCTTGTATTGCGGTTCTTAGCAGGGTAAAGAGACGCCTACGCCTTGTATCTACTTCTGTCAAAGTTCAGCGAATCGAGCTGTTCCCCGCCTCTGAATTTCCACGTAGCCACTCCCGCAGCCGATTACTAGTCAAACGGATCTTACGCAAGAAACGCCGATATCGCTTAACTTAACAAGCTCTAAACACTTGCCATAAGCTTTAAGGCCATTAATTGCTCTGGCGTTTATGCGAACGCCATTGTTTTTGTTTCCTTTTATTGTTTTGCGACGCGGTGCCTCCCAGCACCTCGATGCGCAACTCCTCGCGACTTCAACGCGCGGATTATTATTTTATTCGCGGGTTTCGACGGCAATCGCTGACGTTTGGGAGAACGTTGGGAAAAGGGAAAATAATCACACACAAATTAATAGTTTATTGCACCTATATTTCGCCCAGCCCTTCCCTACAACGCGGTGGCCGTAGCCGCCCGCGCACGATAGCCACGCAGGGCTCGGCGTCTCACCTCTACTTCTCAGGTACGCTCGGACGCCTCGAAGCTCTCGCTTCTGGCGTCGCGACGTATACCTGTCGGTTCTCACACACACACACGTGCACGCGCCTCGAAGCTCGCGCTTGTGGCGTCGTGCAATATGCCCGCCGGCTCTCACGCACACACACACTCGAAAGCTCAGCGCCGCTCTCTCGGAAAGCACGACGCGTTTCTTCTCTCTCTCTCCCGTACGCAACGTCGCGCGCGCCGCGTGCGTACAGCGACGTCGTCGCACGAGTCAGCGCGGTCTCCCCTCCCTACTCTTTCGCACTCACACTCGTAGCGCGCGCTCTCCTACGGCTCGCGCCCGCGGTCCCGGCACGACGATGCTCGAGCCTCGCCGGCGGAGCGCTCGGCTTCCCCCTCTCTCCCTTCTCTCTCTGGCTGGCTCGAACGCGCGCGCGTACCGGCTTTGCCTCGCGTTGGAGGCAAGCCCGACCTGCTGCTACCGAGCAGCGAAGAATTCTCGGACGCCCGATGCTTCTTTCTTTTTCTCTCTCTCTCACACACGCTTGCTCTCTGTTTCACGTTTCTCTCTCTCTCTCTCTCTCACTCTCGCGTACGCTGGCTTGTCGTCTCGCGTAGATGGTGTCGAGGTGTGCGCCCGCACCGCACACCACACTCTCGTCTCGTTCACTCTCTCTCTCTCACACACTCGCGACCGTCTCTCTCTCTCTCTCTCTCTCTCACTCTCCCGGCTGCCTAGTGGCTCGCACCGAGAGGTTCCCGAGGAACTTGAGCACTCTACCTGGTGTTGGAGAGGCGAACACTAGTCGCCTCCCGACGGAAGCCTCGCTGTCCCAGGGGGTGCTGGCTTCCCTCGCTTCCTCTCTCTCTCCCTCTCTCTCTCTCTCTCTCTCTCTCTCTCTCTTCCTCTGCCTCGGGGTGGATGACGGGTTGTCCTGGCCGTCGTCCTCGCGTCCTTCCTTGATTGGCCCCGCTGGATAGTGGCCTCGGGGAATGGCTCGTCCTTGGCGTCGTGGTCCAGTCGTGGCCGTTGCTCTCTTACTCTCTCACTCTCTTTCTCACTATCACTGTCGCGCGCGCGATCATACGTCAACTATTGTCGACGAGGGTCGGGACGTAACTGCCGAGCCGCGCGGCCGCGCGCGCGCTCGGCGTCCCGCCGTCGGCCGCCGGGCCCGTCTGATAGTACGATCTAATTGGCTGCGCGAGGCGCGAGACGTGCTGATTGGCTGTTCGTCTCGCGCCACGCGCGAATCAGCGGCTCACTTTCGCGTACATCGGCCAGCGAATTCCAAGTATTCCGGGGACGCAACTCGCGTCCGAGAACACACGGGCCTCGCCGAAACCGATCGTCTACTCTCTCTCTCTCTCTCGCCGCGCTAACAACAACAAATCGCGCCGTGCTACGGCGTGTTTTGTCGTAGAACGGCTTCTTCTCCGACTTCGGCTTGTCGGGAAGGTCTTCGCGCGAAACAATGTATGCTTCGCGCGACTGCGACGTACAACGTCGCAGTTTCTATGCTGAGATCCCGAGATCGGATTAAGTACTTAGGTGGACTGAATCCGAAGAACAGAACGAAGAGATACCAACACCTATACCAGCCAAACATACATTTTCTAAACACCTGACTGGTGTACACTGTGGGGGCGAGTTAGCAAGTAAATCGTTTACAGGAGTCCGACACAGCAAAGGGGTCTTGCGTAAGGAGACTGGATTGAAAATTTCTCCCTTCTCTATATAAACATGTTTTATTTATTATTTTAATACTTAGTACTGTTGTATTTTGATTTTTACTAATAAAATTAATTATATTAATTACAGATGTGTTCCACAAGGTGCTCCGAAATCTAACTTTATTCAAGGCTTAAGTATTATTGGTGTTCAGCAAATAGATAGAGTTGTTGAAGTCGTTGAAGAAACATTAAAAGGTAATACTGTGAAATTTTTAAATAAAAAGAAAGAAGCAGGCAAGAAAATAGGAGGTGCGCCATTATCTTTGCCTAAAGTTAGAAGAAATCCTCTTATCGAAATTATTGCAATAAACACTGGCTGCCTCAACCAATGCACATATTGCAAGACAAAGCATGCAAGAGGTGAACTTGGAAGTTATAGGCCGGAAGAAATCATTGAGCGTGCTATTCAAGCTTTTAAGGATGGTATTAAAGAACTATGGTTAACGTCTGAAGATACGGGCGCATACGGTAAAGATATTAATACAAATTTACCCGAGTTACTTTGGAAATTAATAGATGTAATACCTGATAAATGTAGAATGAGAATTGGTATGACAAATCCACCTTATATTTTAGAACATTTAGAAGAAATAGGTAAAATTTTAAAACATCCAAAGGTTTATAGTTTCTTACACATACCTGTTCAGTCTGGTAGTGATAGAGTTCTTTTTGATATGAAAAGAGAATATAGTAGAAGTGATTTTGAGAATATTGTTGACTTTCTTAAAGAGAAAATACCAAATATAAATATTGCAACTGATGTTATTTGTGGCTTTCCAACAGAAACAAGTGAAGATTTTGAAGAAACTATGAGTCTCTGTCAAAAATACAAGTTTTCAACTTTATTTATAAATCAGTTTTTCCCAAGACAAGGAACACCAGCTGCTAAAATGATCCAAGTTCCTTCTAAGGAAATAAAAAATCGAACAAAGTTAATATCTGAGTTTTTTCAGTCATATGAACCATACAACACTAAAATTGGAGAAATACAAGAGGTTCTTGTTACTGAAATAGCTCATGACAATAAGCATTATGTTGCCCACAATTCTTATTATGAACAAGTTTTAATTCCAATGAAAAAAGAGTACATGGGAGAAATGCTTAAAGTTAAAATTATATCTGCATCAAAGCATTCTATGAAAGGAGAAGCTCTTGATGAGTACAAAACTAAAGTTTCTAGACCTTTTTTAACGCAAGCTCTAGCTCCTGAAGAGCAGCAAGATGTAAAACAATTCACATGGCATATGATAGCATTATTAATTATTATTTTTGCTATTATTGTTAAATTATGCTCGAAATATGTATGTATCTAAATAAAATTTTATTAATGAATAATTCTAATTAACAACAATCCCATCTACGTATTGTAATAAGTGTTGCAAGGATTCAAATTTCGCGCGCTCGTATGTCACACCTCAGCTTAGCTTTGAACATTTCGCAACAGTGAGCAAAGTGACGGTGCACAATAATCCGTATCAATTACATTGGAGTAATATTGTGCATAGATTATGAAATCGTGCCAAAACCATAATGATTTAAATGGGATTTTTTGTGTCCTGGTAGTTTATTTCCCTTATTATATATTGTAAAAATGTTGCCTTAAGATTTCTAAACCTTATAAAAGTAACAATTAACAAGTTTTTTTTGAGTTTCTTATATTTATGAAAAATTCTAAAATAATTTATGAGATCCTTGGAACACTTCGGGAACATATTCCCACAGTTTTAAGACAAGACAATACTGTATATTTCAACAACAATATTAGAACTGTTGGAAGGTTAAATAAATAAGTGGACACCTGGGTTAGTAATGAATAATTATATATTGTAGTCGGCAATAGTCTGACGAGAAACACGTCCGCTCACATCTGAGTCTTATAGTGGAGAAAGAGAATGTGTAGTACAGCGCGGTATAGTCTGACTCTACGAACGAGAGCGTACAGTGTAGTATAGGTGCTTGAAGTATAGTCGCGAGGCATGCGCGATATGCTTGCTCTCGCGTGAGCTTGTCTGACTGCACAAAATCGTCGTAAACCAATAGATGGCGCGACGTGTACCATTTCTGAGTAGTATCACGATCATATATATTTACATTTTACAACACGCCTCCTAAATTTTATGATCGTGATTTTTTACAAACACTATTTTCTTTTTGCAATTTATAACTCAAAAACTTGGTTTTGTCTAGACTTTTAGTTAACATATCAGCTAAGTTCGAATTTGAATCTATTTTTACAATGTCAATTATTCCATTTTCATAATTTTCATTTATGTAATGATATTGCACTTCGATGTGCTTTGAATTTTTTGTAAAATTTCCGTATTTTGCAATAGTAATTGCACCTGAGTTATCCTCGAACATGTTTATAGGTTTATCGAATTTTAAATTGAACATTTCGTGTACAAGATTTTTTATAAAGAGTACTTCTGTTACTGCTTCTGACATAGCAGTGTATTCTGCGAAAGTAGAACATTTTGTTACTGTAGTCTGTTTATGAGTTTTCCAAAAAATTGCATTACTATCTTATTACAACACCTGTTATAGATTTTATATCTACACTATCTCCCGCGTAATCAGAATCTACCATACAATCTAATATTTCGCTATTTACATTATCGAAGTACGTTAATTTCAGATCATTGGTTTTATATAAATACTTTAAAATTCGCATTGCATATTTATAATGTGTTTGGTCGTAGCAATTTTGGTATCGACTTAAGTAATTTACGCTAAACGCAGTATCTGGCCTTGTGCCAGATTTTCATCAATATCATAGCTTGTTCTAGTTTTCGGTTAGTCTCCATTGGAGTATCATACAGTTTGGCATTTTCTAAAGTGTATTTTATAGCTAAAGATTCAATATATTTAGTTTGACTTAAGGTCATTTTAGTTCTATCATTACTATAATCTATATCAATTCCAATGTATTGACTAATTTTGCCCATTTCATTGCGAATCTTTTCATTAGGCTGGCTTTTACTTTGTTTGTTTTAATTTTATCTTTGCAACAAATTAAGAGATCATCTACAAAGACTAGTATATATATCTTTGCTTGTATTATTTACATATAAACAGTAATTTATAATTGCTTGTTACGAAATTTAAACTTTCTATGAATTTATTGAAGCATTCATACCAAGCTCTTGGGCTTTCTCTGAGACCATATAGTGCTTTTTGCAATTTGCAAACATTATTGTTACCTGTTTCATAACCTTTTGGTTCATTTATGTATACTTCTGATTTTACATAACCATTTAAGAATGCTGTCTCTACATCCATTTGTTCAATAAACAAATTATTTTTACAACTATATGATAGTAAAATTTTCAAAGTTTGCATTTTGCCTACTGGAGAATAAACATTTTCAATGGTTTGCTGAAAACCTCTTACAACTAATCTACCTTTATAAACATTATTATTTTTCTTGTAGACCTATTTTACATCAATAACTTTTTTATCATTTGGTCGCTCAACAATTTGCCAAGTATTATTCTTTATTAAACTATTAATTTCAGAATCCATTGCAATTTTCCATTGCTTGTGTTCGCTAGAGTTTATCGCCTCTTCGAATGTATTAGGTACATTTACATCAATATGATTTACATAAATAAAATGAGTTACAGGACTTTTCTTTCTATTGGACGTTCTTTTTACAGTTAAATTTTCTGTATTTTTATTTTCGTTTTTAACAATGTCAAGATTTGATTCGTTATCTGTACTTTCCCCTAAGGTCTGAGTAGAGATAAGAGTATTTGGTTTATTTGAATTTACATCGTATTCATTTTCCTGTATTTCATTTTCTACATTAATGGATTTATTATTTTCCAAATCTCGATCTTTTTTATCATCAAGTTTTTCTAAACAAATGATTTGAGTGTTTTCTTCCGCCATTCGAAAATGTCTAGCATTAATTATTTTATCGATGACTAACACTATAACCGTTTTCAATGTAGCCTACAAGTATGCCTAATTTGGCTTTATCGCCCCATTTACTTTTTCTCAATGCTTCTGGTACTCTTACGAAAACTCTACTTCCATACATTTTTAAGTGTTCGACATTTAGTTTTTTCCTAAAAATATTTCGTACGGTGTTTTATATTCTGCTGTATTTACAATTATACAGTTTTTTTAATACGCGGCCGTTTTCATGATTTCGGGCTAGTAACGCCTGTGAATTTCAGTTTCTCGCATTAAGCATCTGCCCATATCCATTGCAGATCTGTTGTATCTTTCCGCTACTCCATTTAATTCGTGGACGTATGGTGAGCATGGCAGTAATTCAATACCTTTAGATTTTACAAAATCATGAATTTCCTTATTTAAATATTCTTTGCCATTGTCACATTGTATTTTCTTTACCTTTTTATTGAATTTATTTTCAACTAAATTAACAAATTCTTTCAGACAACTAGCTGCTGCAGTTTTACTTTTAATACAAAAAATGTTCGTGCATTTCGTATAGTCATCAACGAAAGTTATGAAATATTTTTCTCCACCATAACCAGTTGTACTATGTGGACCATTTAAATCAGTATGAATTAATTCCAAAGATTCAGTAGTTTTTGTTCTATTGTTTTCGAACAATACGTTTGCCATTTTACTCTCTATACAATTTGCACATTTCATTTCGACATTTTTGATTTTATCTGGCAATCCTTCAACTTATTTATTTTTTACTAATTTGTTTAAGTACTGAATGTAAACATGGCCAAGTGCCCCATGCCATTTTTCTTTCAATGAATTTACGTACATTTGATTATTTTCTTTTCGAATTACCTGGCTTTTCACAACATACAGATTATCGATTTTGTTTGCAACAGCTACTAATTCTCTAGACTGATTATAAATTTTGGCATTTTCGTGTCTTGCTAATATCGTATAACTTTTTGTGATTTTAGAAAAACTCAATAAATTTTGCTTGATGCCTTCAACATAATAGATATTTTTAATATCAACACATTTTTCATTGTGATAATTTTCAAAACGAACTTTAACAGTGCCTTCTTTGTTGCTTTTAGCATTTTACCATCTGGCAATTTTACTAGGAAATTTAAGTGCGCTTCGGACACTCATTATCAAGTCATGATTAACATTTAAATTTTGCTGCCTGCTTAGCGCCAACTGTTTGAAGACTTTGTAGGTTATATAATAAAATCCGTATTTCTGATTCGCGTTCCTTAATTCTTGTACCAGGCGACCGATTCTCAATTAAATGCTTCGCAACAAAGCCCATCAACTTTTTAAGAGAGGAATAGGAAATTTTAAATCTACATAATCATTGAAATATTTTTTACTTTTTATTAGGTGATCCTTACACCCACTATCTAGTAACCAATTTATAACACATGGATTTTCACTTTCACTGAAACTTATTACCTGATTTGACTCCAAGTTGCACACCTGTGTTAGCCACAACTCGGATGTGTAGTTATGTTGATCGCTGGATAATTCGCCATTCAATTGGCTTGTTCCTCGTCCACGACCTCGTCCTCTGTATGATCTACCTCTGTAGTTTCCTCTGTTGTAGCCTCTTTGATGACCTTGTTGACCTTGACTGGATTGAGCACTTCGTCCTCGGTTGCTCTGCTGCGGTGGTCTCGTGCATTCATTTTTGTAGTGTCCAACTTTTCCGCCGTTGTAACACTTTCCTTTGGTTTGGACCGCAAAGGTACTGACGTTGCTTTTATTGTTTAACTCAGGTTGAGTCATATTTTTCTCTTTGATTTTTGACTTGACATAGTCTACGGTTATTTGGTTCTCTGGGATTACGTCTATAAAATCCCCAATATAACTGTAGCTTGGTGGTAAAGCTCTTAGCAAATATCTCAACTTTTCAGTTTCTTCTAATTTTCCACCAGCTGATTTAAACTCGTTTGTTACTTTTTCGAACTCAACGAAAAATTCTTCCACTGAAGTGAAATTATTTAATTTAATTTCTTCTATTTTACCTCTACTTATGATTTGCAGGGCTGTAGACTGAGATAAATACATCTTGTCGAATTTTGTTATCATTTCGTGAGCCGTTTTACATTCGCCAACATATTCTAATTGCTTGTCGGAGATAGAACTAATTATTATAGTTCGAGCTTTTAGATCAATCTTTTTCCAATCTGCTTCTTTGTCTTTGTACGTATTCGGCATTTCATCGACTGCTGGTTCCTTACACTCTTTATATTCTAACAAAATCATTAGTCATTTTCCTTAGTGATTCCATTTTCATTAGTGATTTTCCAACTTAAATAATTTATACGATCAAACACTGGTCTTATAATATCTTCAATTTTTACTTGTTTAGCCAGTTCTTCTTCTTTAACTCTTATATTTTCGTATACTTGATTTTTCAGTACAATAATTTTCTTGAATTCTTTCAAAAATATTTTTCTAATCTTATTTCTTATTTTCTTTGTTAATTCAATATCTGTAGCATCTAATTCATTCTCTTGTTTTACTATATGTTTAAGCCACGAAAACGTGTGCTTAACCTCTAAATTGGATACGTGCTCTGTACTAGCACGTTACTACTTTTTCCACTTGCTGACTTTAATCCACTGACATCGCACTTAAATCTTGATTAATTTTCAAAAATCTTCTTAAAAGTTTGTACCTGACGACCTTATCTTCGTCACTGAGTATATATTTTTTTATTTTAAATTTCTTTGACTGGTTAATCTTCACTTGAAACTTTTCGTTATTCGACAGACGTTTCTACACGAAAATTCGAATTCCAATGCTTCACAAGCATATATTCTTTCTGAGAAATTTTTTCCTTTAATTTCACTACTCAATTTTTCACTGTGCTATTCAGTTCGTTAACAATAACCCTTAACTTCTTTTCCACGTGGCTTTTCTTCTAACCTCACTTTATAACCCCCCTTAATTTTTACATCTCCCCGAAGGTTAATGTAAAAAATGAAATAAAAGTTTCCAACTCTCTGCTACCATGTTGGAAGGTTGGATAAATAAGTGGACACTTGGGTTATTAATGAATAATTATATATTGTAGTCGGCAATGGTCTGACGAGAAACACGTCCGCTCACATCTGAATCTTATAGTCGAGAGAGAGAGAGACAGAGAGAGAGAGAGAGAGAGAGAGAGAGAGAGAGAGAGAGAGAGAGA
>QLSS01000460.1:74418-84651 GCA_024372645.1 Trichomalopsis sarcophagae
GAGAGAGAGAGAGAGAGAGAGAGAGAGAGAGAGAGAGAGAGAGAGAGTGTAGTACAGCGAGATATAGTCAGACTCTACGAACGACAGTGTACAGTGTAGTATAGGCGCTTAGAGTATAGTCGCGAGGCATGCGCGATACGCTTGCTCACGCGATCATTTCTGAGTAGTGTCGCGATCATATATATTTACATTTCACAACAAGAACTATAAATTCAGTTGAAGGAAGCTACGTGTCAAAGAATTGGCAGCGGTTTTTTTAATGCTTACGTGTTTCTCTCCTATTTATGGTACATTATAATAGTAGTTCGGAGAATTAGATTTACCCTTGTAGGAACGTAATCGCCTGAGGAAAGAGAGGTTGATAAGTCCCTAGGATGGTGAAATCCCTTTACATTTACAACTTGCAATGTAAATTAATGTTAGCTTTAACATAGATAATGTGCTTTTTGCCTGTATGGTGAACTTTTTTTAGAGATGTTTAGAATTAAAATAGTATCTCTGAAAAGTGGTGTTTATAATGGGGCGAGTTTTCGAGAGAAAAACTCAACAAAACTCTACCGCATTAGGATCCCTCGGTGGCGCAGAGATTTGTTAGATAAACGGCGCAACCGTTTGTTGTAACTCTCGTGAAGGAGGCGGTATTCATGGTAAGGATGTATGGGACCGAAAGAGAACAACTCGAGAAATTAATCAAGTCCTTATACATATAAAATAAGTAAAATAATATATTGTGTGGCTAAATATGGCGTGGTAAGTATCGCGCATTGTGTACGCGAGCGAAAGAGAAGCTCGGTACTCGATGTCGCAACACTTAGTCACAAAGCTGTGGCCGCTCCTACAGATGTTACAATGCAAAAGAGTTCTGCTCTACTTACTTTTGTAGTCGTTGTTCTTTTAAGGTGGTATTAATAGATTGTTTGCAGGTGTTAGTGCCCTCTCGTCCAGTCGCTGGTCTTTATTTCTTGCAGGAGTTGGTCGAGACGACTTCTTCTCGCGCTTATATACACTCTCATACTTTTGCACGCTATCGGTAGTCTCTCGCTTTGCTCAATATCGCACATGAGAGCTGAAGTGTCCGTCGGTGGCCGGAAACTGACTTCGTGTCCAATAGACCGCGACTATACGCGAGGTCCCAAATCTAGCCTTGCACTTGTACAACATCGCGTTTATACTATGCGCGAATCTATCTATTTTCGCGTTTCGCTACATGTTATATACATCCTAAGCATCAGAATAAATAAGTAATGCTTGTTTACATCATTCGTTTTTCTAACCTTTTATTCAAAAATAGCTTTAGAAATAATTAAAACATAAATTTATTTTCATCTAATCGTCACTGTCATCTTCTTCGCTTAGTAATCTGAAAAAAATAATATTTTTTTATATATTTGAAATATATGCGTTCATGTATATATCCAAAAGCTTGATACAAACGCACACGCTGCACGGACAGGAACTTTTCCTTCGTGGCCGCTGGGGTACGTAAAATCGTATACACACTACGAGAGGTAAAATAACGATTTCAGAGCTCGTGTGAATTGCCACCCGAGTCCAAAGTGAGGACTCGCAAATACTTTACCTTCCTAGATGCGTCATATACTATTTTCGTTTCAGGAATAAAAAAAAATCCGCTTTTTCCGATGCGGGGTGAGAAATAGTATACGGTGCAACTAGGGGGTAAATCGGATTTTTCTAGCGAGGATGATGTTTAAGCGCCTTTCGAGTTTGAAAAAAAACTACTTCCTGCTTGTTACATGCCGTGTTTTTTGCTTCCTCCCAGAGGAAGCTTTGTAATAGTAAAATTTTGAGTCAACTTATAGAAAATACTTTTTGCTATGTTAGAACTTCGAATCAAGTATTTTTAGAAAATGTCCGTACGGATATATGTGTTTGTACATATATAGTTACGGGGCGACTAAACTTCAGCGCGACAGCCGCGACGATGCTGTTGCGTCAACGAGGATGAATACTCACTTCTTAATTCTACACAGCTATCTCTCGTTAATACTAGAGTCGGTGACGGAAGTTAGCCGTCGGTGCAATGCCGACACCGTTCAATGCAGCCGGGTTGCGTCGGTGTACAACTGCGCGGCTTGCGAAACTCGTCTCGCTTTCTTTTCGTGTAGAGTCGCACGCCCTGTAGCCGCGTCGTGATGTCACCGGCTTTATCTTACCGGGTTCGTCAGAACGTTATAAGGTTGTGGAACAATTAAGCGTGCATCTATATTCTGTGATAAAGTGATATATTTTCTTTCGGTGTTATTACAATGTACCGCGTAGCGCGAGAGGACGCTTTCGCACTCGCGGCTCGAGCCGAAGAAGAGTCTATCTGCACTCGGTGGCAGCGAGCCTCTGCTATGGCGTCTACAGTCGGTTCGATACTCTAATAATCGCGCAGTCGCTATTATTGATGACTTACGGTGTCCGCGCGGGTGTCGATCGCTTGGCCTCCGCGTATCTACCAGCAGCTGACAGGGATGGCTACTCGTCTGGCTCCTCCAGCAGGTGGCCTCTGGTGGGTCTTGGTGCTCGCGTCTCGCCGTGTAAGTATTCGCGAGTGATTTACTGGTATCGCACGTCTAAATCACATTAGCACTCCTGCCTATCTGACCCAGCGCGCCGATTCTGCGCGTGCCTCTCGAGTATTGTCGAGCTGCCAACGCCGCTCTCGCGCATGAAACTGCCGCGCGATGCGACGAACGCGCGAAATACGAATTCGCGTTCGCTCGTCACACCCTCCATTCCAGACGTGCTACACTGTCGCGCGCCTGACCCAATGAAACTTTAAATAGGATAAGGAAAGGATTGGAAGGATCGTCACTGTTGGATTTTTGCTAAAATCTGGAATAGTTTTTAATTTAGAAATATGCGTAGTTCTAAGATAGTTTTATTTTACTATAGCTGTAAAAACCCAAGCGCAGACGCTGCACCGAGTTCGTCGCCGAAATCGGCAGCGCATCTGCTCTTTTATGACAATAAGTTTCTCGGAGACGCGGTCCGTTTACTGCCCACGAAAAATACGTGCGACAAACACGGCAATTAGGGATTAAGAAGGAGCGCGCACTTCGCTAAGTGCGCACTCTTTATGATACCCAGGTGAGCGGCGGGGGCTATTAAGAAGAGTCCGTCCGCTCACGCTTCGACCGCGTCGTCGCGTACCTGGATATCGGTAGCGTCCCTTCTGCGATCAGCCGTAGGATCGCGTCATCAAGGTATTGTAATACCCCCAGCGGAGGATAGCAGTTAGTTCTTCCTGAATCGAGTAAGCGAGCAGTTGTCCAGTCGAACGCTTCACTGACAACGCTGTGATACTTATATTCATTTCTTGTTCTTTTAATTTTTTTTGTATTAATAAATATACTTAGCAAAAGAAGCTATACCCTGCTTGATTATTTATTTTCAACAGTCACGATAAAAGAAAAACACGGTGTTTGTAGAAAACCGAGGTATTCTATTCCCTTTAACTGCTCTGTTTGTCCTCTACATCTCTATATTACAACTTCTTGTAGTCCCGAGGTGTGGATGCTAAGATTTGCTCGTGGAGCGCCCGCTTTGGGCACTGGTGGAATCTCCGCACTCCTCGATACCCGCACACGAAGCAGCTTGGCTCTTCCGCTCTCTTCTTACGCAGATACTCTGCGCACTGCAACTCCTTCTGCTGAGCGACTTCTTTCTCGTAGTGCGCACGTGTGAGACGTGCCAGTGCTCTGCGTGCGGCCTACTTCTCCAGGCATGATTTGATTCTAACCGGTCAAGACGCTCCTGCGTCTTGCGCGCTTCCTCTTCGAGCGAGCGAGGATGGTCTGCTCGTCGTCGCCGAGCTCCGGTGATCAGGACCTGCTCCTACCGACGATTTTTGATGCGGTCGATCCACGCCAACGCCTTCGGGTTGGCTTGTTGTCCTGCAGTTTGGAGGTATTCGTCGAAGCGCACAAACAGGTCGACCTCACACGCCTCTGTTTCCCGAATTAGGCCAGGCTATAGGGATTTAAAACTGCCTTATTGTGATATAATTTGTTACAGCAAACCGATTGTGTAATCATGTAAAAGATGATTAGCAGATGAAAGGGTATATGTTTTTCACTCGCATTTCCGTTCCTTATTGTTAGTTATTAACAATTTATTGCAAAAAAAACGCCATTTTTGTCATGTTTTTGCTTATAACTTTAAAACTAAGGGAGCTATTAGTATGCCTCAACCAAAGGTTGTAGAGAATAAAAATATCTACAAAATGAGAGGCAGAACGCCTCAATCGGATAATTAGATTCTAAGATAATTAGGAAAAACCGAAAAATTAGGCGTATTTTCGAAAATTCATGGCTCCGTCATTTTTTTAGTTAGAGCGCTAAAATTCTGAGAATAAGTAAGGATTCTAATGTTCTTTATATGTGCAAATTTGAGTGTTGTCGGATTGTTAGTTTGCTCAAAATCGCGATTCAAAGTGTGCGGTGCGTTTTTCCGGCAGGTCTGTATGCTGTATCGTAAGTCCGATTATAATTTCAAAAAAAAGTGTCGACATCGTGCACTACAAAACGTAGATTTTAGTTTTTCGATCAAGCGCCTGAAAGCATGCTAAAAATCGTCGTAAAGTGCGCGAAAATCGGCCGAGCACGCGCTCGCAGTCGAGTGGTGGGAGACGGAACATCGCCGGGGGAGAGGCTATACAGTAATAGGCGCGCACGTTACTTATCTTTGCATTAACATTTCTCAGCATCTACTGTAGCTATTTGAATGAACTTTTTTTATTTTGGGGTAACGGAACCAGAAGAATCCGATTCTGTGATCTGTTTTCAGAAAAAATCATTACGAAAGGTACAGTAAGATGTTTTTGGTGAACTCTCTGTTCCTGTTTAAAACCGACGCTCTGCTCATCAGTATGCGATTCATCTGGTTCCATTACCCTTTTTTTTTTGAAATTTCAATCGGACTTACGATACAGCATACAGACCTGCCGGAAAAAACGCACCGCACACTTTGAATCGCGATTTTGAGCATACTAATAATACGACAACACCCAACTTTTGCACATATGAAGAACATTAGAATCCTTACTTATACTCAGAATTTTAGCGCTCTAACTCAAAAAAATGACGGAGCCATGAATTTTCGAAAATACGCCTAATTTTTCGGTTTTTCTTAATTATCTTAGAATCTAATTATCCGATTGAGGCGTTCGACCTCTCATTTTGTAGATATTTTTATTTTCTACAAACTTTTGGTTGAGGCATACTAATAGCTCCCTTAGTTTTAAAGTTATAAGCAAAAACAAGACAAAAATCGCCTTTTTTTGCAATAAATTGTTAATAACTAACAATAAAGAACGGAAATGCGAATGATAAACATATACTCTTTCATCTGCTTATCATCCTTTACATGACCGCACAATTGATTTGCTGTAACAAATTATGTTATGTGAAAATGCTCTACAGGTTGGCCTAGATGGTGTCGCGTAGTACTCGCAGCTCCTGCCGCAGGTCGCTCTAGCTGTTAGCGTGCTCATCTTCACTGTAGAAGCTCGCATCCGGGGTTGATGGCATAGGCGTTACGACTGCAGCACCTACCTCTTTCTTCGCTGGAAGATCTTCAGCTGGATAGCCACTTCTCTTCTTCACAACGGTAACCACCGTCTCATCCAGTTCGGCGTCAGCCTCTTCTTCGGCCTCTTCGCGGACGCGGCTCACGGTTTCGGAGAGCTTCACCAGCTTCGAGAAGGCCCGCAGCGCTCTTTCGGATTCCGATGCTGGCCACGGTATACCCGTTATCTTTGCGAGACGATGTATACGCGCCGCCCCGGTCTCGTAACTGGTCTCTTCTTCGGAACTCTTCTCAGCCGGTTCCATCTTCTGCTGTTTGAGAAAAAGGCGGAAAGAGAAGGGTCATGATTATGATAATAAATGCTAATTAATGTGGTCGTATAATATAGTGTAACGCCCCGTACAAGCTCCGTTTAAAAAATTATACAGGATAAAAAACTAAGATTTTTTTTAAATACATTTTTAGATTATACGCGAGTATCGCGCTTCCCCACTGTCGGCTAGACCCGCGCTACAGCTGACAGCGCAACTACAGCAGCGCCACGAGTCAGCAAGCGGCGCAAGAGTAGGAGCAGCGGCGCAAGATATGTGTATATATGTATATAGCGAGCGCCGAGCGCAGCGGCGCAAGAGTAGAAGTAGCGGAGCACCGGCGCGACGGTTGGCAATGCAGAACGTGACAAAACAACCAAGCTACTGACACGAGCGGCAACGGATGAAAGGGCAACGATCCTGAAATAACCAGGTCAAACAAGGGGAGACACCCCTCAGCTACCGGACAATAAGGAAGCCATCAATCTTAGACGAACGACCCAAATAAGTGGAAATCGATACGACAATGAGGGAAATTACAATAAAGAAAACCACTGCAGCTGGCCAGACTAAAGGACGCGCACGAGACGCACTGCTTAACTCTCACTCTCTCTCACACTCTCCCTAACTCCTGATTGGCAAAATCCTTCCCTATGCTTATGCATTACCCACATCCCTATAAATACCAATGGAAAGCAAGGATGAGTATTCTTTCGTATTCCGGAATTCCTACTGGTAGGGCGAAGCTCTGCCCGACTCGCGATTTAAAACTATTACTCTGTAGTCGAACTTAGAATCAGAGCGTTCGCCAAGTTTTCAGACTCCGTCACATTTCTACCTCAGACATGAGTTGTGCTCAGTCGAGGACTTGTACCTTGTACTACTTTATTATCTAACGAGTCAAATAAACTATTTCTTTTAATCACTCAACTCTTGCGTACAAATTATTACATCTCAAACTACGCTCCCTTTGAGATGAGCTGCGACGCCAGTACGAGAGCGAGGCACCCTATCGGTAACAACGGATTGAGCTTCATTAAGGTAAGTCGTTTCTCCAGTAAACCTTCGACAATTTATATCAGTGTCGCATGTAACTTTATTGTGTCAGTATTTAAAGTGTAATCCTAATTAATTTAATACATAAAGAATCCACTCTGAGTTTCCTCAGTTCGTGAGCTATCGCTATCATCAGTCAGCCGAGCTACCGGTCAAGTCGTGCACTTCTTTACCTTTTCCCTAGGCTGTACCGTGCGAGCGGACTGCGCTAAATAAAAGGTCTCTTCGACTCGGAATTCATAATTATTTCTAACGTGCGCGTATTCGCTCTGTGCGTCCACCCGGACGTAACAGAAATTGGGGGCCCCTTCCGGTCTTGGTAATTTTTGTATTAGAAGTAAGCGCGACTAGATCAACGGAATTATGGGGTTACGCGGGCCGAACAGAGCAGACGAAGCATTAAGAATTTTAGAATCAAATGCGAAGGTACTAGAACCTGACGCACAGAGAGACGATTGGGACATAAAGAAATACGCAACATACTTTCGCGAACTAAAAATAAAATGCTCAACCAAAAAACCGCAATCAACAGTAATACAAACACGCGCCGCGATATGCGACGCCTTAGAAGCAGAACTCGACAGGGACGAAATCGAAAGAACAATCAATTGCAGCACCTTAGTTAACATTATAGGGGATTTCATAGCAACTCGCGTAAATCCGACGTCGCTAATCAAATTCTTGGCAGGAGACGACGAGGAAGATTTATTGTATATACCGGAATTAATCCTTAAACCAGAAATTACGGAGGACTATCAAACACTAGGCATTCCGAGCAATACTATGATACGATAATTTAAATAAAACGGGACATTCATCGAGTAAACAAATAAATCCGGACGCAGTCGAAGTCAGAAAATTTCAGTTTTCGACACCACGAATAAACACTTTCAGACCGAGAGAAAACTTACTACAGTCAAGCGCGAACGCATACAGTAATGCTTCGGTGAGTGTCTTACATAGTAAAGCGGCAGAAAAGGTAATACGAGATTTACCGAGGTTTGATGGAAAAAACATACCCATGCACGTATTCCTGTTGCGATTACAACAAGCCGCGAACGCACTTACGCCGGAAGGAGAACTGGAACTCGCAAAAGTAATTTACTCGAAATTAGACGGCGACGCATACAACTCGACAATCAATAAAACATTCAGATCAGTAAGAGAAATTAGTAAGCACCTCGAATCAACATTCGGTTCGGGAAAATCAACGGTCGAACTACTCGAAGAACTCGCGAAAATGAGACAAAAAAAGGGAAAAAAAGTCGTTACTTATTCTAATAGAATCCGAATTTTAGACGTAAACATCAAAGCGGCAGCGAGTATGGAGAGAAAAGCGACGTCAAGTTTTAACGCGGAACTTAGTCGAAAATTAATATATTATTTCAAGAAAGGACTGGATTGGCCAATAAGCACGCGGCTTGGCGAATTAAACGAAGCAATTATACATGCAATAGAAATAGAGCGTGATTTCGCATGCTATCAGGAAAATCAAGATAAAAAAAATAATACGGCTTAAATTTGCGTAGTAAACCCTCAAGCCATAGAGAAATGCCAAATCTGTAGTAACAAAGGCCATACAGCACAAAAATGTTGGTACAGAAATCAGATTCCAAATAACGAAACCGTGAGATCACCAGTCCGACCACAAACGAACCCGAGGGAGGAGCCTAACAATAGTGCGAGGCAGGATGCGAGACAGACGAAATGGCGGAACCAACCCCCGCCGCGAACTACGCCCCAAAACCAAGGGGAACAATATGTTCACAGAGAGTAACTTTCTCCAACGAAAATGCGCGCGCCGAAAAACCTACATGCAATTACTGCAAAAAAGAAAGCCACTTTATAGCAGAATGTAGAAAAAGAGAATATAACAATAAAATGCACGAAACACAAGGAAACGAAACGGGTCAATCGTATCAGAGTGCGAGACGAACGACCGAAACCAGGCCGCGCCCGACACAGAGGTTCAACCGTCGCGAACAACAATACGTAACAGCGAAGTAAAACTCAGCTTGTGCGCAAAATAACCCTCAATCAAATTAATAAATCCACTAAACGGCAGAGAGATCGTGTTAATATTATTAAAAGAAGGGATAAAAGGGCATAAAAGGAGTCAAAGTTAACGAAAACGCTATAATTAAAATAAGGGGCATCACAGCAGGAGTGACACATACGCTCTGCACAATCATATTATACTTCACGCATTTTAAAATTGAATTTAATTTAGTGAACAACGATTTTCCAATAAAAGAAAACGGATTGTTGGGGTGCGATTTTTTGGCACAATCGGGAGCAAGGATCGATTACAAAAATAATTGCTTAAAAATCGGAGAGAAAATGATCGCGTTCACTAATAAAGTAAGGGAAGAAATCACGGAAATTGAGTCGAACGGAGAAACAGAACGAAGCGCGCTACTAACAAAAAATTTAAACCAAATCACTCTAAGGGGAATAAAAAGTCTAAATCCAGGAAAAAATGAAGAGAATAATCTAAATCAAGGGCGAAATCAAATCGAAATCGGAGGACTAAATCTAGAACAAAAACGAGATAAAGTCAGCGAAATAAAAAACCTAAATCAAAGAGAAAATGAAGGGAGCAATATAAATCAAGGGCGAAATCAAATTAAAATCAGAGGACTAAATCAAGAACAAAAACGAGATAAAGTCGGCAAAATAAAAACCCTAAATCAAGGAGAAGATAAAGAGAGTAATCTAAATCAAGGGCGAAATCAAATCGAAATCAGAAAACTAAATCAAGAACAAAAACGAGATAAAGTCGGTGAAATAAAAAATCTAAATCAAGGGAAAAATGAAAAGAGTAATCTAAATCAGGAACGAAATCAAATCGAGAAAAACAAAAATCTAAATCAAGAACAAAAGCAAGCCAAAATCAGAGAAAATAAAAATCCAAACCAAGAACAAATGCGGGACAAAATCAGCAAAAACGAAAATCAACATCGAGAGCAAAATCGGGAACTAATCAGAGAAAGAAATCGGGCAAAGAACGAAGGACTGAATCAAAAAGAAAAACTAAATCAGGGACGAAATCAGGGCACAGCCAAAAATCTAAATCAAAGTGAAGACGAAATCGGATATATAAAAACAATTCTTGAACAAAATCAAAGTAACAAATTAAACGAGAAAATGGGGAGAGAAAATTCAACAAAAAAAGAAAGCGCGCTTAAAAATCTGGAATCAATCCCAAGAGACGCGGAACGGGTCTTAAAAAAGGAAGTGCAGGTGGAAGAGATTATTTTTAACATACACACTAAAGCTTTAAGCAACGAATATAGACCTGTATAGAAGCACCATGCTAATGGGGGCGATG